>PVJL010002612.1:102337-173789 GCA_004026885.1 Lyroderma lyra
GCCCGGGCCCCTCCCACTCTGCCCCACGGCCACTCCTTAAAAGGTGCCCTTTGCCGAGCAGTTCTACGCGCATTACCTCACGGCATTCCTGTCCCGTGAGGCAAGCACTAGCTGCCTGTTACAGGTGAAGAAACCGGTTCGGAGAAACCGACTTGCCCAAGGTCACGTCTGAAAAGTGAAGGCGCCAGATTGGAACCGAGGCGGGGGTGGGGCGGGCCCGGCCAAGGCCGCGGGGCTTCTCCTGAAAAGGCGGCCGCGGCGCCCGGGTTGGCAGGGCTGCCCGCCAGCCGCTCCGGCGTGAGTCACCAGCCGGGAGCGCAGGGCCCTCGGGGCGTCCTGCCGACCCATTCCACGGCGCTGACCCATTCCACGGCGCTGACCCATTCCACGGCGCTGACCTCACGGGGACGCTGCTGGCTCCGCATGTCGGAGCCCGGGAGAGGGCTTGGCCGTGCCGCTGCGGGGGAGCAGGGGGACCAGCCCCCGCGCCTCTGCTGAAAGCCAGGGCAAGGGGGCATGGCCACGGCTCCCCGCTCAGCCTGCACATTTGGCCGCCTGAGCTGGCCCGGAGGCCGGAGCGGGCCGTGCCGGCTCCCCGACTGTGCCCCCTGCTGGCGGCCCCGCCGCGCCCCTGCCAGGCACGAGCTCTCCCCACACACAGATGAGCAGCCTGAGCCCAGGGTGGTGTCAGCGGGGAGGACGCTCAGCGGCAGGGTTAGCCGTTCTCAGGAGCATTTGGGTGAACGAATGGCGGTCCCTGACGCGGGCTCCTGGGCAGACAACGCAGGAGGGAAACTGCCCGTGTTCTCCAGAAGCTTACGCTCTGAGACAGCAGAGCAAGGAGCTGCGGGTCGCTCCCCATCTAATTCATGTCAGAGCCGCGGGGACATCGGGCCACTCCCTCAGGAGGGCACGGGGAGGGGCCAGGCCACGGTGCGTTTGCAATGGGGACTCCGGGCCCAGTGCCCTGGCTTCAGCCAGCCCTAAAGTGAGCACGAGTCTCGGCTTTTCCTCCCTTGGCTTCGGGAGGGGTGAGTGAGGAGGGCAGTGCCGGGGCGGGACCTGTTCGGTCAAGGCCATGCGGCTGCCAGCGTCCTTCCCAGCAGTCCCTGCACAGGGCGAGGGGCCTGGGTCCAGCTCAGCCCCCACCCAGCCGCCCAGGGAAAGCTGCTCCGGAAAGTGCAGGCCGTGGCCAGGCCTCCGGAAAGCCCTGGGCTGCGCGGGTCCAGAGAACAATGTTGGGACGAGAACGCCGTGGGACGAGCAAGGCCTCCGGCACGCTGCCACAGCCCCTCTCTGCTGCCTGGAACAGCAGCTGCCGGCGTGACCCTGCGCCCTGGGCCCCAGGGCAGGCGTCCGCGGCGCCATTGGAAATGTGGGTCGTGGGTTCCAAGGAACCTCACCTCTCCGGCTGCCTCCTGCCGGCCTTTTGGAAGCTGGGGGGCCGCCACCAGCCACTCCATAGTGAGTAGGAAGAATCAGATCTGGGTTCAAGTCCTGACTTTGCCACCTGCCAGCTGTGTGGCCTGCAGCAAGCTGCCTTAGCATTCTGAGACTCAGTTGCCACCTCAGTAAAATGGGGGTAACGATAGCTAGAACTCGCTGGGTGTGTGTTACAGGTGTCATCTCACTGAATCTTCACAGCAGCCCCAAGAGGCAGGGACTACCATTATCATCATTCTCCAGACAAGGAAGCTCATGCCCGTAGCTGACGTTGGCATCGACAGGTGTCGGAGCCCGGATGGGAACTCAGTGAGGACTGATTCCACAGTCTCCGTGTTCTTACCCATGAGCTACATGGCTTTCCCTTTGGGGCAAGGATTTTCACCAGTTTGAGCCTCAGTGGCACCATCTGCAAACTGGGGCTAATACCAATCCCTGATGAATGAGGTCATGGTGAGGATGAAATGGTGAAGCACGTGGAAGCCTTCTGGTACCTAGTGGGAGCTCAAGAAATGTCCCTCACTCTGCTCTTCCCCTCCCCCAAGCTCCCACCCACACACACACACACACTCACTCTAAGCTACGTCTCAAACAGGAAACACCTGGCTTCCCGAGATAAGGACCACAGCACCCTAGTGGGAGGGGCCCGTTGCCTACCAGGCTGAGGGCCTTACATTTGGCTCTGTGTCCTGGCCCTGCCACCACCCCTTTCTCCTCTAGAACTGGCTCAGTGGTGCCTGTGACTCAGGCAGCCCCAGGGAATTAGAGCTGGTGACCTCACCCCTAGAGAACGCCCACTGGCATTCACTCTCACTAGCCAAGCCTCTGGTCCTCTGGTCCTCAGGCATCCTACCTAAGCCAGCCCGCCACACACAGCTGCTGGTGGGAGCACCTCCTGTGAGCTAGGCCACCCCTGTTACAAGCTGCTAATTATTAATTAGGAGTCAGCAGGTTCCCTGCCTTCAGCCAGCATCCTGGGTGACCATAGGCAAGTAGCTGTCCCTCTCTGGTGTGCTGCCTTCTTCAGCCTCCCAGCAGGGGGCCAGTCCAGCATTTGTGTCCCCCTCTGCCTGATATTGCACCCACATCTAACCCTCCCAACACCCACTGCAGGTAATGATTGTCCCATTTCACATTTGAGGAAATGGAAGTCCAGAGAGGTAGTGTGACATGCCCAAGACACACCCTGGGAAACGGGCTCAGGGTGGCCTGACCCAACCCTTCATCTGTCCCCATTTGCCACATTGCTGCCCACAGGATGGTCAAAGGGTCCCTCTTCTCATGCCAAGAGTGGGGACTTTGAGTCTCTCTCTTTTACCTGTTTTCCCACCCTGAGCCCTGGCAGGAGGCAGTATCTACTCCTGAGACTGCGATATTCTCTGCAGTCTCGACAAGGCACCCCCACGCCCTAACCTCAGCCAGCCGGGGGGTGAGGGCCTCTCTGGGGCTGTCAGCTGTTAGAAATTAGAAATTCGAAGCAGACGACACAGGGGCTCATCGTTCCCTATTATTGTTTAGGTAACAATCTAAAGCATAAATGCCACTGTAGAAACAAATAACTTTACCATCATGAAGATAAAGTGCAGGATGATTGACGTTCTCCAGAGGAGCCCATCTGCAAGGGCCGACGGGTAAGCCGTGGAGAGAAGGCGATGTTCCAGAAGGGCTTTGCCTTGTGGGCGGGGGGAGGACAACGGGGAAAGGGGGTCAAATACCAGGTGACAGGAGACTAGACGTCGGGTGGGGAGCACACAATAGAGTGTACAGAGGTCATATTACAAAGTTGTACACCTGGCATGTATACAATGTTATTAACTAATGTTACCCCAATAAATTCTTTTTATTATTTTTTTATTTTTTTTATTTTTCAGTTACAATTGACATACAATATTATAGTAGTTTCAGGTTTACAACATAGTGATTAGAAATTTATATAACTTACAGTGTGATTGCCCTGATAAATCTAGTACCCATCTGACACCATACAGTTATTATTATACATAATATCTAGAGATATAAGAATATATATAAGAATCTATTAATATATCTGACATCCCCATGACTGTTTTGTAACTATCAATTTGTACTTATTAATCCCTTCCCCTTTTTCACTCACCCCCCCATGTTACCCCCATAAATATAATTTTAAAATAATAAATGCAAATGAGAGAAATTAAAAGAAAAAAAGGGTTTTGTCTTGGATCACTGAATGGAAGTTAGACGGAGAGGTAAGCAGTGGGAAGGGCGTTCCAGGCCGCGGGAACGGCGTGTGCAAAGGCACAGAGGTGCACGCTCTCTCAAAGGTGGGAGGCTGAGGTGCAGGTGGCCGAGTGGGGCCTCAAGGAGGGGAATGAAGGCAGTTTTTGAATGGGGCCTTGGAGTCACCCAGACCTGGTTCTAATCCTAGCCGTCCCCCCTCACTAGCCAAAACTCAGTTTTCTTCATCTCTGAAAGGGGAGGCTAGTACCCTCCTCATGGTTGACATGAAATGATAACGTCAGAGCACAGAGCTGCTATGTGCTAAGCATCCTAGTAAGAGTTTTCAGGCACGTGCATTAGTTTGCTGGGGCTGCCATAACCAAGTACCACAGATTAGGTGCATTAAATGACAGACAGTCATTTCTCACAGTTCTGGAGGCTGAAAGTCCAAGGTCAAGCCGTCAGCAGGTTTGGTTTCTCCTGAGGCCTCTCTCTTTGGCTTGCACATTGCCACCTCCTCACTGTGTCCTCATGGGGTCTTTCCTCTGTGCCTGCACATCCCTCATGTCTCTTTGTCCAAATTTCCTTTTCTTGGGAGTTCCCTGATGGTGTAGTGGCTTAAAGCTTCGGTGCTGGCGCTGTCAGCGCTGCGGCCTGGGTTCGATTCCCAGTCGGGGAGCTACCCACATACCAAAAAGCAAAAAAAAAAAAAAAATTTCCTTTTCTTATAAGAACGAGTCACATTGAGTTAGGGCCCGCCTAATGGCCTAATTTATCTCCTCTGTAAAGGCCCTGTCTCCAAATGCAGTCACATTCTGAGTCACATTCAATACAGGGATTTTGGCGGGGGGACACAACTCAGTGCATAAGAGCCTGTTACACAGTTTCATGATGATGGCTAACTCAGAAGCTGCGGGCACTGTTCTAAACACTCTGTACATTAAGTCCTTCAATGCTCACATGACCCTAGGAGAATAGATCCTATGATCAGCTCCAGTTTATGGGTGAGGGGATCCAGGCACAGGGCGCCTTAGCTTTGGCCTCAGATCACACAGCTGGGAAGGGGCCCTGCAGGGTCCCTGGTCTTCTCCCTCCCTCCCTCACAGCCGTATCACCACCCCATAGGGGCAGCTCCCTGCATTCCCACAACCACAAGTCCCTCCATGTCCAGGGGAAGTCACCCAGCGACGGTCCCACCCTAAACCTTCCTCCCACTGTCCAATATTTAAGTAACTTTTGGTTGGAATGAACAGGTTTGGCTACTATTTCTTGTTTTGGATTTGATAGATTGGCATTCCCAGGGCAAAGGGAGACTTTTATTGTCCCAGAGAGCCTGGAAGGAGTGTCCCTGGGCAGGACACTGGAGCTGGGTTCCCTGAGCACATGCTCCTTCCTCCACCTGCTGGTTTACTTTGGGGGAGGGGGGCTGAGCTGCAGGAATGTCACCAGACCTGGCCCACCTCCAGCCACCTCCTCCTTAGAAAGTTCCAGGCCCCAAACTCTTGCATTTCTGAGGCCCTAGTCCCAAAGCAACTGTTCATATAAGGACCTACTTATGGTTATAGGTCTGGGATGGAAGCTGGGTCTGGGATAGGACCTGGGAATGTGCATTTTCAAGGCCCTAGTGACTCAGATGCAGGGGAACCTGAACTACACTTGGGGACAACGCAGCTCCTAAGACCACAGCCCTCTTCAAGTCCACCCTATCGCACCTCTTCCCTGAACATCTTCCATGTCCCTCCCGCACCCAGGGGGCCGAGCACGAAGAAGGGGCACCAGAATCTGCAAGAAGAATGAATGAGTGAATGAATGAATGAATGAAATGTATACCCTTACCAGGGAATTGTTCTGTGCCAGACCCTGTCTGTACCTGGTCTGGTTCGAACCCCTATCCCACTGCCCAGACCCTACTATGAGGTCCGTCTCTTCTCACCAAGCAGGCCTGGCTGGGGCCCAGTACCTCGGCCACTTCCCCGTGACTCTGGGCAGCATTCCGTGTCCCTGAGCCACCGTGTGTCCTCCTTCCTTGTGAAGTGGGCACATTTGTTGTTCCCATATCAGTCATTCCACCTCACGGGGTCCCTGTGACGTTGAGATAAGGGAGGGAAGCTAGGGAGCCTGGATGATGAATGCGAAATGGAAACCCAGAGAGGATAGGGGACTTGATTGGGGTCGACCTGCAAGCAAGAGGAGAGAAGCCAGAGGTGGCTCCGGGCCCCCACTGCCTGTCTTGGAGCTGCTCTTGACTGAAGCTGGCAGGGAGGTTGAGGGGAAGAGATTTCTGAAGGAGGAGAGGGAGCTAGGAACTAGTCCCCCATCTGCTCCCTTCCCCCACCAAGTCCCTGAACCTGGGACAGGCCCTCCCTCCCATGCCTGCGGCCCGGGAATGACTTTACAGGCAAGGGACAGGCCGCCCACTGGGCCTGACGTTTGCTCAGCACTTGGCCCTGACCACTCAGCGACAGCCAGGCCAACCCCAGGGCGCAGCTCTCAGGCCACAGCGTGGGAGTTGCCTCCTCAGCAAACGGAAGGACGCAGGCTCTGCTGGGCCAAGCCCGAGCCCTCCCTGTCCCGGCACTGGCCCCATGGGCTCTGGGAATGGGCAGAGAAGCCCGCTTCCCTGGACAGCGGCCCGGGAGGACGAGGCAGGCTGGGCGCGAGCTAAGTAAGTCTGCTCAGGCCGGGCGGCCTGGGAAGATGAGGCTGTTTGTGCACATGAGGCCTGGGAAGATGAGGCTGTTTGTGCTTGGCCTCTGATGCCTCCTCTCCAGAGGCTGCATTTCCCAGAACTCTGCTCTCCCCATGTCATGAACCTCAGGGCAGGAAGGCCCTCAGAGACCAGCTTCCTCGGCAGGGTTTACAAAGGAAACCAGGCCCAGGGAAGGGTGGGGATGGGATGGGGCGGGGCACCCCTGCGGGGAGCCCGCCACCAGCTGGGGAGTGGCTAAGTCAGGAGGTGGTTCTTCAGAACCTCATGCTGAGGCCTTGCTCCTGTCCCCTGAAAAATAATGTGGACTGGTGTTTCATCACCAAAAAGGATTTATCAGGAAGAAGAAAGGGTAGCAACCTAGCACGCGCAGACGTGGCAAGCTGTGTGCACACTCTGGGCTGTGTGCCAATACGGGGGGTGGGGTATTTATAGAAGAGAAATGACTGGAGGGGGAAGTTAGAACCATAGAGCTTCATCATGAACAGAGTTCTTCCTGTAGGGTTCTCATGATTACAGAGTGCGAGAACCTCCCACAAGCTCTCCTCCCATAGCCCCTCCTGACTGATGATGTTTGCTTCAAGTTCGAGTTTGTCTTTATCATTCCCTTCTCCAGGTGTCCATCAGCCAAGCTGATGCCATGTGTCTGCACGTGACCTAGAGCCCCACAGGGCAGGGCTGGCCTTCGCCTTCTCCGGGCACAGGAGTGGCCCATGAGTCTGTGTCAAAGGGAGCCGAACTCTTAGCTTGTGTCCTGATGGTCCTATCCAATCCCCACCCCCATTGTGCTGTGAGTCTGAATTTTGCGGAGTAAGACAGAGAGTGATTTTTCAGCCATCCAGACCCTCTGGGCTGGAGAGCATGGTCTCTTCTTCAGGAAACTCACTCAAAAGCTCAGGGACAATGTCACAGGCCCAAGGGAGGGTGGAGGGTGGGGGGGTCCTCAGGGACTAGGAACTTGATCTAAAGTCACCAACCATCCTGGTTTGCCTGAAACTTAAGGGGGTTCCCAGAACCCAAATGGGACTTTGGGTACTAAAAGCAAGACAAGTCTTGACTCTGCCACTCACTAACTGTGGGTAAGTCACCTCGCCTCGCCATGCCTCACAGGTTTACCTGGAAAATGGGGCTGATAGATATCCTATGTCCTTCCGGGTTGCCCCAAAGCTCCCAGGAGACTAAAGGATAGTTAGAATGGGCTACATCCCAGCGGATGTTAGAGACATTTATTTTCTCCCTGTTAGTGGTGGCCATCCTAGTGAATGACCTCTCCTCCTTCCCTCCTCGCCACTGCCTGAAAATTCATTTATTCACCAAGAAACGCTCCTCAGGACCAACTGTGTGCCAGGCACCGGATATGCACAGGCAGAGAAGGAAGAGCTCAGCCTTCATGCAACTCAGAGTGCGTGGATGGGTAATTAGAGCACAGTAGGGAGAATTTTTGCAACTAATTTTCATGACCAACTACTATATGCCAAAGCACTGTTTTGAGCATTGCATGAACATGAACTCATTGAACCCTCACAAGAACTCAGTGAGATAGGGATTATTTTATTCCTATTTTGCAGTTGAAGACATTGAGGCGCTGAAAGGTTAAATAATCAGTAGAGAAGTCACAAGTTGAGTCAATCAAGCTCAGCCCCTGTAGGGCAGGGTCTGGCGCGGGTCTCTAGGAGGAGGGGGCCTGGGGGAACTTCGAGGAAGCCTGCCCTTGCTGAGAATTCTCCAGAGGTTCTGTCCAGCCACCAGGCGGCCCGCGGGGTGGGACGCCCCGCCCCGCCCCGCCCCGCCCCCGCCCACACCCGGCCCCTCCCCTCCCGCGCCGCGCCTGCCCATATAAGGTGAGTGCCGCGCCAAGCGTCCTTGAGAAGCGGGTGTTGTCACCTGCGCAGGCCGGCGGGGGCGTCCTTCCAAGGCCGCACCTCCCCCCAGCGCCTTCCTGCCGGGAAGTGCCTCGCTGCTTCACCGTTGCCTAGGGTTTCCGCTCGGGTAGGGGTTGAAGGCCCCAGACCACGCCCTGGGCCCGGTGCCGCGCACCTGCGCCCCCACCCCATTCCGTTGCATGGGGTCCTGGGATCCGCGGCGCCACGTGGATGGGGTTGTTAGAACAAAAAGCAAGGAGTAGGAGTTCCCCGGTGGTGCAGTGGCTAAGGCTTCGGCGCTCTCAACGCTGCGGCCTGGGTTCGATTCCCAGCCAGGGAACTACCAAAAGAAAAAAAAAAAAAAGAAATGAGGAGTGGGGAGCGCTGGGATGCCCAAAAGGCAGGGGTGGCGGTGGAAAATCAGTCTCCTTCCAGCAGGTCCCAGCCCACCCGGTGCCTGCTGAATACCTGGCCTTGAACTCAACTTACAAAAAGTTCATTGCCTACACTAACTTGCCAGTTATGCTTTAGTAAGAGCCAACACTAGAACCACACGATCTGGGTTCCTTACTGGCTTTGTGAACCGTTAGCAAGTGATGGGGTTTTTCGGTGCCTCAGTGTCTCCATCTGTAAAATGGGGATGCTGATGGCCCTTTCCTCAGGGTTGTGAGCATGAAACACGTTATTAATAATATAAGATAGGACTTTTCAGAAGTTTTCGGGAGAGTTGTTTGCAGGGCTTTGATAAATGGTTGATACCTGAAGGTGTGTGTCCCCAAGGGTCAGAGGTGAGATGTGAACCCCAGTGTTTGTGACCCTGAGTTCGGCTTTAGTCCCTGGTCTTGCCTGCCAGCGTTAGGGGCTATAGGTGCAGTTTTTATTTAACAGCGAGGTACTTACTTTCACATTTCAATAAATCCTGATTAGGGTCAAGGAGAATGTCTTGTTAGAATGTCTCTAACACCCTCCTTAGCAATGTTTCATTTTAGCAAAGGATTCAGACAGGAGACTGGGACGGAGAGAGGAGCTAGACAAATTTAACAACAAGACTGTTTTTGACGACTTTAAAAACACCATAGAGAGTTTAGAATTACTGTTGGATGGTTGGCTTTCCATACATGGTCGAGACATTCACTTAAATGTTTTAATATGAAAATGTACATGGAGCATAATGGTACAACAATCTTTCACTTACCCATCTAATGTTCACTTTTAAAAGATAGAGGAGGGGGTTCCCTGGTGGTGTAGTGGCTAGGCTTAAACCTCCCAACGCTGTGGCCTGGGTTCCACTCCCAGCCAGGGAACCACCTTAAATAAATAAATAAAAGATAGAGAAAATGAGTTCAAATGTGAGCTGGTATTTTTTACAAAAGAGGAAAAATACAAGGAGGGCCAAGGCAAAGCTCCTGAGCACGCTCACAGTGCCTGAGGTTTGCATGGACCGCTTGGGGCTGCGCAGTGTGGAGGCGTGAATGCGGGCCCCACCTACCCGCCTGTGGCAGGAGGAGAGGTCTGAGCCCCTGTCACCCCCCTAGCCTGGCCAGGCCTCCGTGGAGCACACCCGCGAGCTCCCTACTCGCTGCCTAGACTCAAGTCTCCTCGCCTGGGTTACTTCTGCATTGGGTTTCTCCGCTGCTCACTGGGGCCCCAGGCACCCACTGGCACCCTGGAGCCAGTGGAATTTTCTAAATGGATCTTACCTCGGGTCTCTCTCCTATTTAAACCCTGCCGCAGTTCCCCAGGGCCTGCAGAAAACGCAGACCTTAGCGGTGCCTGGGGGCCTTCCGAGGTCCGGTCCGGGGGCCCACAGCACTTCACTCTCAGGCCAGCCTGAAGCATCTGCAGTTTTCTGCATACTCGTTCAGTAACTACTGTTAGGACACGCCTCCTCGGCAGGAATGATGCTCAGCAGTGAGCAGACAGCAGGCATGGTCCTTGGCCTCTCTGCTGGAGGTTACCGTGCAGTGGGCGAGTCAAATAAGTGCAAAAAAAGAAAAAGTAGCGTAAGTTATAAAGGACTAAGGTTTTGCCTTTTGCCTGGAAGGGCCCCTACCCTACTCTGCCCTGCTTAGTCCTTCACCTGGTGGCTCTTAGGTACCAGGTACAGTGTCATCAGCTCCTTGGTACCCTTGGCATATGATTTTATTGAGGCTTTTTTACACTAGGTGATGGATTTACATGCCTGTCGCTCACATTGGACTGTGAATTCGTCAAGGAAAAGTCCCCTGACTCTGGTTGGTCTAGTGTCCTTGCAGCTTGTGGGGGTGCATGGCACAGCGATTGTTGGATGACAAAGCAGCAAGCTTTCACACCATGACCCCCACCCCCAAAGCAATTCACTCTCCACCCAATCATTCATTCACTCGTTTTAATGAACCGTTTTCATTCATCCCTTAAATTAGAGTGTGCCAAGCTCCCCTGATACCGACCAGCGGATAGACGCAGGGTGCCGTGCTGTGGCAGATAAAGGGGTCATTCTGGCTGGCCCTCTGAGGGACAGGGAGTGTCATTAGGAATCTGAAGGGAGCAAAGAGGTGTGAATGTGTGCAGTGCTGGGGTGGGGGACATGTAGTCGGGTGTGGGGGACAAGGAGCTGAGGCAGGTAGGCTGGGGCTGTTGGAAAGGGCCTTGATGCCAGCTCACTCTCCCCTGCTGCTGAGCAAACGGTTAGGTGCCTCATCTAAGGCAGTGGCTTTTCAAGGTTTTTTGACTGTGACCAGGAGTAAGATCTTCATTGCATCACCACCCGGCGCACGAAAGAAAACGGAAATGAGATTTTCACGAGAGAATTTACTCTTATGACCCAAGATGCACTCTGATATTTTCTCTTCTATTTTGCTATCATCATCATGATTATCATCATCAATTATTAAATTCTGAGTGACTCACTAAACTAGTTTCAAGCTACATCAGTGGGTCGTGACCTGAAAGTTGGAAAAACATGAATCCAAGAGTCCTTCTAGCCCCAAATCTAAGGGCTGTGAGGCTCCTGATTCATAAAGAATATTAACTTTTAGGATCCTGAGAGGCAGCCCTGTGCTCCGTAGCTACTGTAACTTGTAAAGCAGCCTAAGAGGGTGAGGCAGGTCTACCAGTATGCCCCTAGCCTGGGTGCCCCACCCCCACCATCAGGACCCCATGGCCGCAGGGTGCTCCCAGGTGCAGCTCCCAGGTTGGGGTCCCAGGGGAGTCTGAGATCCCAACAAGAGGGGAGGAGAGCAACTTCAGGATATTCTCTCCCTTCCCCTCCCCGCTTGCTCTGCGAAGTCTCCACTTGGCATTCAGTTCCCTTGCCGGGCTGCCTGTGGCTGCCACCAGCCCTGGAGTGAGGTGGAGTAAGATAGGAAGGAGAGAGGTGGCTGAGGCCCCAGTTGGGCTCTGGCCTCTGTGCCATCACCAGGGCCAGGGCTCCCTCTGTTCTGCCTGTGCCAACCACCTTGCCCGCAGGCTGGCACTGAGGCTTAGCAGAGAGTGAACGCAGGGGCCAGAGCCCCTCCCGCGTGCTCTGTCCAAATTCCTCTTCCATCGCCTCTGGAGACACGGGGGAGGCCTAGAAGAGGGCTCTCAGAACACCAGAGCCAGCGGGGAGCTTGGAAATAGACGCCAATCCCCCTCATTTTATTGATGTGGAAACTGAGGCCCAGAGAGAGAGAGAGAGAGGAACTCACCCAAGATTACACAGGAGTTAGTGTCGGAGTGAGCCCTGGAGACCGGGTCCCCTGGCTCCAATCCAGTGCGCCTTCTCTTCTCGTTCCCTGCTGGGGGTTTGCGGAAGGGGGAGGGAGCTAGGGAAGGGGCTTGGAGGACTGTCCCGTCTGGGAGGAGCTGGGTGGTGTGTTTGCAAGGGCCCAGCCTGGGAGACCTGTGTCCCGGCTGTGCCACTGCCACGCTCTCTGTGACCGTGCTGGAGTCACTGAACTCTCCGGGCGGCCAAATAAAAGGGGCGGGGCCAGGTGAGTCCGGCAGCTCACCGGGCTCCGGGCCGGGCTCCCCGCCCTCCCCGCCCTCCCCGACCCCAACAGAAGAGGAGCTCCTCCCTCCCTCCTCTCCGCTAAGCCGGCGCACCCGGAAGAGTGACGGGGGGAGGATGAAGCCTGTGGGAACCTGTTTTCTCCCAGGAACTTGTGGCTTCCCTGGGGGTGGAGGGAGGGGCTCAAGATTAGAGTGGTGGCTTCTAGTCCTTTCTTTCTGGAGACACTGGATAGGGCCTGAAATCCAGGCAGGGGGCTCCCTTCCCCGGCCCCTCCCCCAGAGTCCTCCTGGCTCCTTGGCCCTTGCTGCATGCTTTGCCCCCGCACTTTCCTTTCCCCTGTGGCTGCCTCCTCTGTAATGGGCCCCACAGCATCTTGGGGCAGTTTGAGGCCCCAAGAGTTTGAGGAACCTTAGAGCAGGGAGGCATTTGGGCCTCTCCCCCAGGGGAGATAGCATGAGTCCTGGTTAAGATATGGGGCTCATGATGGGAAGTGCCTGAGTTCGCGTCCCAGCCCCCTGCTGGCCTGCTGAGTGGCCTCTGGGATAGCTCCTGTAACTTCTCTGTGCCTCAGAGCTCTCATCTGCAGATTGAGGACAGTTGTCACCACTCTGAAGATTAAAGGAAGGGATGTAGGTGAAGTTGTTAGCGCTATGGCCCGCACACAGCAGGCACTCCCTAAAGATGTGCCACATGTGTTAGTCGGCCTGGTGCAAGCCCCCTGGAGAGGAGTGAAGCCCCGATCTGTGCCCAGTGCCTCACAGGGACCCTGGGAGAGGAATATGCTCATTGCCTCCTTTCACAGACACTGAGGCTCAGAGAGCGAAGGAACTTGCCCAGGTCCTGCCACCAGGAGGGCGGGACTCTAACCCAGGGCTCAACCAGCCACAGGGCTCTCGACTGCCCCTCCTGTTCCCCAGCTGATTTGGCACCATTCCCACCAGATGGACCCCAGTCCCTGTGTCTTAGTGCAGCTGCAGCCGCTGTAACAGAATTCCACAGCCCGAGTCCCTTAAACAACAGGCATTTATTCCCCACCGTCCTGGAGGCTGGCAGTCCCGGATTAGGGTGCCAGCGTGGCCGGGTTCTTGGTGACGGCCTCTTGCGGGTTTACAGATGGCTGTGCTGTTGCTGTGTCCTCACACGTTGGGGAGCGAGGGAAGACTTAGCTTTCCCCCCTTCTTCAAAGGGGTTAACTAACCCCATCATGGGGGTGTACCTCCCAAAGTCACCACCTCCAGTCACCGTCCCATTAGGGCTTCCACATGGGAATGTGCAGGGACACAAACATTCAGTCTATAGCACCCCCTTTTCTCCAGTCCCGGACTAAAGAGATTTTCCAACTGATTGTTGACTGGCTCCTCCTTCTAGAAAGACCAAATAATATTGATTGGGGTTCTTTGGTTTCAAGCCATAGAAACTGACTCAGTAATTGAGAAGAAAAGTGGGGGTGGATGTGTTCATTGGAGCTGCCAGAATGCAGGAAGGGCCAGGTGGCTGGACGACCAGGCACACTTTCCCCGGGGGTCTCTGTGCCTTTGGCTGTTGATCCTGGGGGTGACGACTTTAAGGTTAGGAGTGTCTGAGCTCCGGCTAGGGAGTCACACAGACCTGGGCTCCAGCCCCTGCTCCACTTCCTCTTTGGTGGCTGAGTTCGTGAACCTCCTCTCCAGGATGTGGCCATTGAACACTCTCTCCCCACGTTCTCTCATCAAGGTTCAGGTTCTGCAAAATAGAGCCGGGGTGCCTGGTTTGAGTCGCAGTCCTGCCCCCAGATAGGAGGGACAGGACCTTGTATTCGGCAGTCCTGCCAAAACCAAATGGAACAGGGGAGGGGTGGGTCCCTAAGGGTAGAGACGGCTGTGACCCAAACCAGGGGCTGAGAGATGCTGGGGAGGCAAATCAGAAGCTCTCCACCCTCAGAGTCTACCCATTGGCCCTCGTCCTGGCCTCCCCCCAAATAAATTTCTTTCCCTTCTTTCTCCCTCCCTCCCCGGAAGACTGTGGGAGACATTTGTGTGGAGCCCTTAGCAGAGTGTGTGGCATATCAGGAAGCACTTGCTGCCTTCCTGCATTTAGTGGGGGGCTTCTGCAGTCGCGGGGGTGGTTACTAGGGAGAGCTCAGAGCCCAGAGCCCTGAACCCTGTGTGCCACCTTTTCTCTTCCTTCTGCCCAACCCTGGTGACAGAGGAACGAAATCACTGAAAAATAATCTGGTTTGTATTTAAGCGTCTTTTTAGGCTCTGCACTGCCTCCCCGCCTGCCCCCCCGCCCCCCCACCCCCGTCAGACTCCCCTGATTTGCATAGAGAAGTGGTCCCAGCACAGCAGGATCAGCAGCACCGGGAACTTGTTAGGACACTTAGTTAGGCTCCTCCTGGACTCACTAAAGCAGAAACTCTGGTGGGGCCTTCAGGTTTTAAGGAGCCCTCCAGGGGATTCTAATACGCCCTCAAATTTGAGGACCTGTGGGTGGATCATCTTCTCATGCACCCCACCTGCAAGGTAGATACAGTAGTAGTACCCACATGGCACAGGTGAGGTTGTGAGGCTCAGGGGGGTGAGTGGCTCCCCCAAGGCCACGCAGGTAGGAGGTGGTAGAGCTCAGTTAGAATTCAAGCAAAGTCGGTGTTCTTTCCACGTTACCCTGTACCTCGCACTTGGGCACCTGCCTCCCCAGTGTCACCTCACCCAGGCCTAGGGCCCAGGTGATCTAGCAGAGGCTCCACCCAGCCACTCCCAGGGCACAGCCCTGCCCAAGGACCTCTCCCTCCTCACCCGCCCTGTGTCATTTTGGGCAGGGCCCTGCATTGAGCTCCAGTCTCAGGGTCTGATAACTAATTTACACTGAAGTGTAAATGGCTGGTCATGCCATCAAGGGTTCCCTGCTCTTTAAGGGGATGTCTGTGGTCACTAGAAGAAAGAGAGGTCGTAGTGGGGTTTCAGGCACCTTGTCAGGAATGTCTGGAAGAAACGTGTTGACAGGAGGACGATGGACTTCCAAGTTCAGGCACAAAAGGGTCTGGTCTCATGGAAACAGCACAGGGCACTGCTACGATGGGTCGTCACTGCCTAGGGACCTTGCACTAGTCACTTCATTTCCCTAAGCCTTTATTTGCTTACCTGTAAAATGGCTCCAATGGGAGGATCACAAGAGATAGCCTTTATCAGGTGGCTGTCTCCTCCCCAAATTGCCCTGACAAGCTGCTGTGAGCTGAGCCCAACCAGGACAGAATTGCCACCCCGGGCTACAAAGTAGGTAGGTCCCTTCCTGGGGCAGCATCTTGTGCCACCCATCTGTGCCGCCTGCCAAAGGACTGCCCAGGGTCAGAATGCCTGGCAAGCTCTGCTTCTGGAAGTCTTCCCTGATGCCAACCTGAGCTCCAGCCATGTGGGAATCAATGGGCCCAAGGGCCCAAGTTCTGGCCCTGGCTTTGCCACTGACTCAGGTGACTTGGACAATTCCCCGCCCCTCCCTGAGCCTGAAGCTTCACCTGAAAAATGAGAGATGGAAGGATGTACAAGAGCCTTCCCACACTAGCTTGGTGGCCATCCCCTGAACCCCGCTAGCAGCCCTGGCCCCCTGACTATGGTAATGAAGCACATCCTGCTGGAGATGTTCCCATAGCATTCTGTGAGATGTGCTGTGTTCTCCTTTGTATGACTAAGTTCTTCCAGGGAAGGCCCCAGAATTTGTGGCTCCTTGTTTTGTCTTTAGCCCTGCACTTAGCACTGAACCCTACACATCACTGTGCTCAATAAAGACCTACTGATTAATCCCCAAAGAGCCTGACTTTGCTCAGAAGAGCACTTGGTTTTCAAGGTACCACCTCCTCCTGGAAGCCTTCCCAGATGACACCTCCCTGCAGATGCATATACAGAATTACTCTCCCACCCACCCCCACACTTCTCCCCTGGCTGTAATAATCCTTTCCTTCAGATTTGTCAGGAGGTTTTCATTGTTTCTACAACAATGCCTGGCACAACCAATAAATGGGGCTCGAGTTCCCTTGAATTACAGCCTAAGGGGAAAGACAGAGAGGGAGAGGAGCACTAGAGTCTTTGTAGGGATGGGGCCACAGCTAGAAGGGGCTCTTTCCCAGGAAGGCTTGCAGATGGCCAACAGCTGTTGGGGTGTGTGTGTGTGTGACTGTGACTCATTCCACCCCTGCAGGCTGGGGGAGCTGCAGACAGGCTGAGACAGGAGTCCAAGGCCTAAAGGAATTTTGATAAGAATAACACAAGTCCTGGAGTATTTCTAGAATGCAGGAGGTTAAGGGTGCGGGGAGCTAGGTCAGGGCAAGATGGCCTGATTCTATTACTTACTTATTTATTTATTTTTGCCTGGATAAAATATTCACATGATACAAAATTCAAACGATGCAAAGGGGGCACAGTGAATAGCCTCCTGTTCCTGCCACCCTCCCAGAAGCAGCCCGTGTTTCCAGTTGCTTCTGCATATGAGGGCTGTCCCAAAAGTCTCCATGTAATATGAAAAATAGAGGCATTTATGGCTGGGTTTTTTCCGGACAGCCCTTGTACATCCTTCTCATGCTCTTTTCTCCCCTTTTAACACAGGGATGCACATTGTCCACACTGTTCTTCACTTGGCTTCTTCCTTTAATAGATCTTTGTGAGCATCTCATGTTGGCGCACAAGGAGCTTCCTCGTGTCTCTTTCTTTGGCTGCCGAATAAAATACGGGACGCCCCGTTAGATCTGAACTATTTGAACTTCAGAAAAAGGACAATATTTTTAGTATAAGCTTGTCGCATGCAATATTTGGGATATACTTACCCTAAAAAAAACACCTCAAAACCAAACAAACAAAAAGAACAAAAACACAACTATTTGTTATTTATCTGAAATTCAGATCTGACTGGGTTTCCTGTAATTTTCTTTGCTACATCTGACCCCCTCGTTACATCACATGGAACTTCTAGTTAGGTGTTTGGAGTCTTCTGGAATTGGGCATCTGGACCTGGTGAGCAGCCGCTCCCTGGCCTTACTCTGAACTGGACCCTGCCAGAGCCAGGGTTTGGGCCCAGTGCTGAATTTCTATCTCCGGGCCTCTTACCGAGATATGAAATGAAAGGCTCTTGGAATCATTCAGTCCACCTCCCTTGTCTGAAGCCCAGAGACGGGAACGACTCACTCAAGACCACACAGCAAGTCAGGGCAGAGTTGGGGCTAGGCCCTGGGTCTCCTGTCCCCCAGCCAGTTTTTTTTCTCTCATTCTGCTGAGTATGACATATTCATGGGGATCAACAGTGGCTGTTCTAAGCCCAACCTTTTGGAATATGCACAGGAAGCCAGAAGCAAAGGGCTCCATGTTCTATGAGGGGAGTCTGGCCCACAGAACACGGGGGAGCTCTGCTCCCCAACAAGGGGCTATTTATTCAGGGCTGGGACTGACCCCGGAAGGCCCAGCTCACTGCTTGCACTGTGCTGGTCCCTTTTGACCCTTACAAGGACCCTGCAAGATGAGTGTGATCAGTCTCACTTCCACAGCTAAACAATGAGGCTCCGAAAAGGTAAATAATTTCATTTGCGAAGATCCCCCAACCATGAAGTGTCTGTGCTGAAGTTTTAACCTCGATATGTTTCACTCAAAGGTGCTCAAACCCTGTCCACCAGAATTATGAACAATTATCAATATATTTGAGCCATTTTTCAAGAAAACCAGTACTTGTGACAAGCCCTCTGCCTGAGACCACTTTAGTTTTACAATGGCCCAAAGCAGGAGCAAACTTCTGGTCCCTGTGGCCCACAGGATGAAGGCCAAACCCTCACTGGTCCCTCACTTGACCTTTGATACTCATGGTGACCCTGCCCAGTCCATTTCTCTCAGCTCCTGGCCTGCTGTTCTAACCAGCTCCCCAGTAGGCCACCCCCTTTTCTTGCCACCACACCTCCATGCTTTGGGTCAACTGGAAAAAGGCAGTAGAAGAAGTAGGTCCAAATATTGGTTTGGTCAGTTACCTGCTGTGTGACCTTGGACAAGTTACTTCGCCTCTCTGAGTCTCCCCTCCCTCAGCTATAAAGTGAAGAAAGGTATGCCTAAGTCTCAGCCTAACACCTGCCCTCCACATTGTAGACTGATTAACGGGTACCTTTGGGAGGGAGGGAGGAAGGAATTGTGCCTCCACTGTGTGCCAGACCCTGTGTGAGACAGATGCTAGGGACACTGGTGAACAGGCAGATGCAGTCACTGCTTTCCTGGAGATTTTTCCTGAAGGGCTGCCCATGTAGTTAATTACACAGGAGGTGAGGTAACTGGGGCTTTGTAACCGTGGGCAAGACTTCTCCTGAGTCATGGACTTCGGCCAGGAATGAGGGTGGGGAATTACCCTAAAATGACAGAAAAGGAAAGGCAGCTCACCCCAGTTCACTCAGCTTTCAGGGCCCGGGGCCTGAATTTGCACCTGCGGGCGGCCTGCTTTTACACCCACCCTGGTTCTCTCTCTGGTCCCGAGCACTCAGCAATTGGAGGAAGCTCGTGAAAGAGAGATGGGGGGCCCTTAAGAGAAGGCAGGGGGAAGGACAGGCCTTTATGGGCCCTCGTCCACACAAAGAGGCCCAGCCCAGCCGGCCTGTGGCAGCACCCCACCTTCAGGTGTGCCCTTTGGCTGGGCTTCTCCCCTGCCGCTATCTGTGGACTGAATGACAGAGCAAACGCACCCCAGTCTGTCTAGTCCAGCTCAAGCTCTTCGCCCCACCAGCTTTTCAAATACCCACGCAGGGAGCAGGAAGGCCAGGAAGGAGGGGGAAGGCAGGTCAGAGAACTGAACCGGAGGCCCACTCAGCAGCTCCTGCAGGTCTTCACTGTTTTCTTAAGAAACCCTGTGAATTTTGCTTTCCACTCCCTAGCAGATCTGTGTTTGTTTTAATAGAACACATTCCCTCCCCCACCCCTGCCATAAAGGGTTGGAATAAATCTGATTTCAGAAAGCAAACCACCCCTGGCACAACCCGTGTCCCCACAGACGTGAAGGAAGGGGCCCCAGGATGAAAGGCCTCCCGAGGCACTATCCTCCCTGCACACAAGCCCCCCAGCCTTTCCTTCCTCTTTTCTCAGATCTCACCCCCACCATGCCACTGACGACCTCTGCACCTTGGCTCCCATCACGTCTGTCTCACAGTCCTCTGGGTCGGTGACTGCCTGTCCATTGGACAGTGGCTTTCCCCGGGGGCAGGGCCGTCACTGTTTCCGCAGCCCTCAGCACGGGCGGAGCCTGGGTAGGTGAGCCTGGCTCGGAAAGACAAGAGAATGAACGAATGCGGCAGGGCGATGGGGCGGGGTGCTGTGGGCGGTTCCCCAGTACATCCACTTCCTGACCCCTGACACCTGAGAATACCTTGCCTTCCACCGCAAAGGAATTTGGAAGGTGTGATTGAATGAAAGATCTGGAGAGGAGAGTCCAGCCTACTTTGCAGATTTCACTCACCGAGCCAGCCCCCACAATTGCTTAAACCAATTTCCTCCAATGAGTTAACCAATCAATCATTCAATCATATACAGGTAGCCTCCTGGGTCTGTTTTACTAGCTTCTGAGTGACACAGGAGCCAAAGGCAATTGGCCTCCAGGTCTGTATTTGGGAGACTACTCAGACTGGGGCTGTGGAAGGCAGAGAAGAGACAGCCCAGAACAATCTGGTGCCCATCAGTTGGGGCCTGTGTTGGCCCAGGTCTCCAGGGAGGCTAGTCCACTGACCTTGGCTGTGGGCAGGGTGGAGGTAGTGTGCAGGCCCCACTGGCAGCTGAGCAAACACAGGAGTTGGGGGTGGGAGGAGGCTCAGCTGCAGGATGGGCTGGAGGATGGGGTGGGGGAAGGGGAGAGAGGGGAGTGGTAAAGCCTGGAGCACTAAACTCGGGGTGGTGGGGGGAGAGAAACTAGAGGTGTTGGAAAAGCTGGTCTGGGCCTTGGGGACACAGCAGAAGATAAGGCACAGCCCCTGCCCTCCTGAGCCACACTGTTCCCTCCCCAGGTTGCCTGGTACATGCAGTGCAGAGCACATAATAGTTACTGAACGAATTCTCTGAGGCTAGGCCCAGCAACAGGGGCCCTAAACTGAGGCATTTGACAAATAAGGTTTGGAAAGAGAGAAGGGGGTGGCTTAGTGGAAGCTCCAGGGCAGGGAGCTGGGATGAGAGCGCCCCTGGACTGGGAGGTGGGGTGCCCCGAGGGGAAGGATCAGCTCCCCACCCCCACCGCAGAGCCAGCTCTGTGGTGGGAGGGAGAGTCCTGTCCCGCCTCCATCCAGCCACCCCGGGATAACTTTCCTTTTTAAGGACAGGCCCCTCCTCCCTCACAGGGTAATCGGAGCTAGGATCTCTGCCCTCAAGCCTCAGACCTCCATCTCTCCTCAGCGCTCTCCGGGGCTGTGGTTTTAGCAAACAATTTGGATCCTCTAGAGCTGGGACAGGAGGCCTGGCCCCTTCCTTCTTAGTGGTGGTAAGAAATGCTCTGCATTCCTGAGTCAGGAGGCCAGGGCCATTCTTCTCAGCACAGGGCAGCAGCCCCGGAGAGGAGCACAGTTCAGTCTGAACCCACACGCCCCGCCCAGGCTCCTTCGGCTGCCAGTGCCCACCAGGTGTGCTGGCAAAGCGTTCCTCTTGTCTGCGGGGGCCACCTGGGGGCCGGGGGCCTGAGGCCTGACTCCTGCAGGTTCCAAGGCAGGAAGCCCCAGGGTGTCCTAGAATGTCAGAGTGAGTTCTGGAACTTTCCACCCTGGAGGCTGGGAGCCTGTCTTCAGAGCTCCCCAGAGGGGGGCCCTACCTGATTGGTGCGAGGCTCCCATGTTGCCCAGCCCAGCCTGGCACTGAAGAGCCCCTCCATCCGGGTTTGTTGAGTGGGTGAGTGAGGTAGGGCTGGGGACTGAGATGTGGGGTCTCAGAAGGGCTCTGTGAGGAGCTGCACCTGTGTGAAGTAAATAGTGAGCTAAGGGGTGTGCCCTGGGGGCCTGTGCTGCAGCAGCCAGTCATGTGGACTGCATTTACACAGCACCCTGCAGTTGTGTTAGCCTCACACACCCACATCACCGATGAGGGCTGAAGCCAGTAGGCAGGCACCCAGCAGACTACAGCAGGGGCCTGTAGTGGGACGTCAGAGCCCCTCCCCCGCTCCCTTTGAAGCACTAGGTGCACTGCCTCAGGGGAAGGAGGCAGAGAAGGGCCTGGAAAGGGGAGTGAAGGAGCCGTACTTGACCTCTGCCTCTCAAGGTTGTGGGGCAGGGGGTGGGGGACAGAAGGCTGGACAGGTCAGGTGGGGACTTCGGCCACAGTGAGGAGCTTCCCCTTGCACAAGTCCTTCAGGGAGGGAGGGTGTCCTTTGGAGAAACTGTTTGCTTGTAATAGATTCGTTGAGAAACTACAGATGTAGCCAACCTCTGAAGCTGTCTTGGCAGGAAGGTTTTAGGATGACCCGCATCAGGTCAGGGGTGAGTGGGTGCTCAGGCCTCCTGCTCCCCGATTGCTCCGTTTACCCCTGAAGCGAGATGGGACAGGTGGGATGGGGTCCCGACCCCCACTCTGCTGTGTCACCCAGCCTCTCTGAGCTTCCCATCACAATCCCGCTGTGTACCTGGAGTGCTGCTGGGTCCCGTGACCAGGACTGTTTTTACAGCATCGCTGGCGTTACCTCGGTGCCTCATCCCAGAGACCCACTGGCTGCCCCATTCTGCAGGTGGCAGCTCCTGGGAAAATGATGCAGATGGGCTCTTACATCTGGACGGCTCTTTACACCCCACAAGATGCGCTCGCACCTAATCCAATGGGAGCCTCACACAAACCCAGAGGCTGACAGGCTTTATGATCCTGTCTCAAGATGAAGAAACCGAGGCTTTGAATAAAGGAGCCACTTGCTCATGACTCCTCAGTCACTAGGGAGCAAGCAGGAACACCCACTTTGGTGTTCTTCTGACTCCTGGTTCAGTGCTCTTTTTACCTCCCTCTCAAAGCATCCAGTGCCATCCATCTTGCTGACCTGTCCCTGAGTCCTGGTCAGAATCCTGATAGTAACAATGACAACAGCTGGGCTTTTAACCTACTTCATGTCTGAAGAAACAGGCTGCGAGAGGTCCAAGGTCATGCACACAAGCAAGGTGGAAATGGAATTGGAACCCAGGCCTCTGACCCTGACCCCTGGATGCTTTCTAACATCACACAGCCCCTGTCCTAATGGTCATCCTGTGGATGTAAAAATATATTGAGTCCTCCCACAAAAAATATTAAGAGCTGTGCAAATTCCTGGGGGTGGTTATCCTCCCAGACACCCCGAAAGCCCCGCCTCTGCAGAGACCTCTTGCCTCCCAAGCTGCAGTTCTTGCTGCCTAACCCCCACCCCCAGCTCCTTGCCCTTATATGTCCTGTCTTCCAGGAAAGGGACTCTGGCCTTTGAGGCACTACCCCTTGGGTTTGGCCTAGTGCCAACACCCATGAAAGTGGGGTTCTCCCCTGCTCACCTGGCCAAAGCCCCAGACCCTTACTCTCTGCAATCCTGGTAAAGGCTGACCTCAGAGCCCCCCAAATGTGAGACATGCTATCCTGAGCCCTAGGGAGCCTGCACATCCTGCCTGAGGGACAGGGTGGGAGGAATTCTGGCTGCATCCTCATGGCCAGCTGATGGGGTCAGAGGGGAAAATATACTTCCTGCTCGGCTCCTGGGGAGCCTTGTCCCTCAAAGAGGCCACTGGGTCTCTGTGCAAGAGCTCCAGAGGGAGGGAGGAGGGGGAGAGAGAGGGAGGAGGGAAAGAAAGGAAGCGGGGCAGAAGAGGAAGGATAGGGCAAAGGGGGAAGGGAGGCAGAGGGAGGGAGAGAGACAGAGGCAGGAGAGAGCCAGAGCTGAGACTAGGGAGGATCAGATGCACAGAGGAAGAGGCAGGAGGCAGACAAACGAGCTGGAAAGCAAGTTGGACACGCAGAGACAAAGTGGTAGGAGGGCACAAGAGATAGACACTCACAGACAGACAGAGAGAAACAGAAGGAACAGGTGAGGCCCAGAGGAAACACCTGAGCCTCCCAAGCCTCCCAGATTTTCTTTATTTCTTTTCTTTTTTTTTAATATCAGCTTCTTTTTAATATTTTTTTTATATGTGGGTAGTTCCCTGGCTGGGAATCGAACCCAGCCACAGCGTTGAGAGCGCCGAAGCCTTAGCCACTACACCACCAGGGAGCTCCCTCTCCCAGATTTTCTTGTAGGTTGTCTGTGTCTGTGCTACGAGGCCTGCAGGCCCGGGGTCAGCACCACCTCAAACTGACCAAGAAATACTGCCATCACAGCCACTGGTGGCCTGGTCGGTACCAGCCAGGCCATTAGAGTCTGGAGGAAGCTGGCTGGGCCCAGCAAGGGAGTGGTCAGCTCACCCCCCTCACCCCCACCCCCCAGGGGACTGGACTTGTGGCAGATGCTTGGGAAAGCCCCTGCCCGCCCTTTCCCAATCACGGAGGGAAATTCTGAAGCGACTTAGTGTATGCCTCTGGGGCGGGGAAATTTCTCAAGGAGGCATGGAAGGTTTATTGTGGAAAAAGTTGGGCTCTGAGAGCAGGCCCAGCTGAATTCACACCCAGCCTCAATACAGTAGATCCGTGAACCCGAACTCAAGCAACCAGCACCCTCAAGCAACCATGAAAATGTTTGGGCCGGTTGCTTGAGGGTGCAGGTTGCTCTAGTTCTGCTTAGCAGAGAGTCTACTTACATTTATCCGGCACCTGCGAGTCTCCGTGGGTGCCGGTTAACTGACAGTCTACCCACTTGCTGGGTGACCTCAGGCAAATGACTTGCCCTCTTTGAGGCTTCTATGTCTCAAATGTGACTGAGCTCCCCGAAATAGCTGTTGTTCTCACCCCTGCACTCACCTGCAAGGAGCTCTCAGAAGTTTGATGCCAGAAGTGACAACCTCCAGGAGACTTGGGCGGCAGGCAAGGGTGGGCCACACCAGAACCATTTTCTAGCGAAAACAATGAATGGTGGAGTGGTAGGTGACCAGCACCCCGGGTCAGCGGTGGCCACCTTAAAGTGGGTCTTCCTCCCTGGAGCTGTCCTTTAGTGTGACTTGAGGTAGCTTGCTGCTGCATGGTTTCCATGCCTGACTCAGTTTCCCTTACTGGTCCTGTAATCTTCCTAATGGCATTAACCCAGTGTTTCTCTAAATGTGGTCCCAGGACCTACAGTTAGCAATGTGGCAGCAATGCTGGGAACTTGTTAGAAATACAGTAGACTCTTAGTTAACCGGACTCAAGCAACCAGCCGGCTGCCTGAGATTTTGCCAGTTGCTTGAGTTCCGATTAACCGAGAGTCTAGTTACATTTATTCAGCTTCTGCCAATCCCCATGGGTGCCAGTTACTGAGAGTTCACTGTACAGATTCTTGGGCACACCTCTGACCTACTGAATCAGAAATCATGGTGGTGGGGTCCAGCTACCTGTGTGTCACAAGCCCTCCAGGAGAATCTGAGGCTCAGCTCAAGTTGGAGAGCCACTGTTTGAATAAGTTCTTTTCCTAGTTTCTAGATAGCATGGATTCCACTGTGTGCACCTGAGTCTCCTAACTCAACCGCTGCCTCCAAAGCTCTGGGGAAAGACTAGGACAGCCCATTCGAAAGTTCTCGATACTGGCCAGTACTCAGTGCAACAGGGTTGTGACCGTTCTTTCATTTTAGCCACCTCTTTACAGCATTGCATTTTGACTCAAAACATGTTGTTGGATTGAGTTTGGTTTGGGCACCTACTATATGCCTGGCACAAGAGAAAGGTCTTTAAAAATGCTTCAGAGCTTGTTGGAGTGTCACAATTCAAACTCAAGAAGCTGAAGGACAGCAGAAGAGGATCAAATGAAATGCTAAGTAGGGAGCCTGTGGTAGTGTTCATGGCAGACTGCCTTGAGGAGGGAGGTTATGGAATTATATCTGTAGAGATGAGTGTTTGAATCAGGACTTTCTCCTTTGCAAGTGACAGAAACCTGACTCAGCAGCTTAAAGAAACAATGCAATTTATTGACTCAGGTCAGCAGAATGTCCAGAGGTGGATCCCAGGTTCAGGCAAGGCTGGATCCAGTTGCTCAAGTGAACAATATCATAGAGGGTTTGTCTCCATCCATATCTCAACTCTGTTTTCCTGCTTATTGGCCCCACTTTGAAGTGCGTCCTCTCTGCACAGTGACACGAATGGCCCCCAGAGCTACAGTATTACATTCCATCAGTTTAGCAAATGCAGAAAAAGTCCAGCGTTTACTCAGATGCACCAATTTGGGCCACATCCTCATTCCTGAACGTGTTGCTGAGGGCCAGATAAATGAAGGATTCTGATTGGCTGAATCCAGAGTCACACGTGAATCCCTGGAACCAGAGGGTGGAGCCAGCCCCATAGGAAAGAAAAGGACCAACAGTGGGAGGGAGGTGGTGGCTCACATGGACGCTGGGTTGTGTCCCAGAGGGAGAAGAGTGGGATGCTGAGAAGGTAAAGGCAACATTTGCCTACTCCAGAGAAAACTCACCAGCCGGTAAAAAGAGACGAGGGCATTTCAGGAGGAGGGCAGGGTGCATTAGTCATCTGCTGTGTAACAAATTTCCACTAATTCAGACAACTTAAACAACAAATAGATATGATCGCATGGTTTCTTGGATCAGGAATGTGGGCAGGGCTTTGTTCAGTCCTCAGCTCAGGGTCTCACAAGGTGACCAAGTGTTGGCTGATGCTGAAGTCTCATCTGAGACCAGGCTGGGGAAGGGTCCACTTCCAAGCTCACACAGTTGGCAGAACTCAGTTCATTGCTCTTGTCAGACCAAGGGCCTTACTTCTTCCTGCTGGTCAGTGGGACGCCTCCCTCAGTTCCTTGCCACATGGGCTCCCCGACATGGTGGATGGTGGCCTGTTTCATCAACACCAGCAAGACAGACTGAGCCTCCTCGCTAAAAGAGTGTCACAAGTTGTGTAATGGAGTCCCATACACACAGTCATGTGCATTGCCATCACCTTTGCCATGTTTGGATGGTTAGAAGCAAATCATGGCCCTCTTCAGATTCAAGGGGAGGGGTTTACACAAGGGTGTCAGCTCCAGGAGGTGGGATCATGGGATTGCCCTGGCATTCAGCCACCAAGGACAGCCCAAGCAGTGACCTGGAGTTAAGATTCCAGTTACTGTATTTTGCTGGGTGTAAATGTGCTCCTGTGTATAATGCACATCCATGTTTTCGGCCCAAACTTTTAGGGGAAAAAAATCTCTCATTTTAATTTTTTAATTCAAATTTTTATTTGTTTATATTTACATACTTGTGTTTTTGTATTATAAAGGAATTTTAGCATGTATTTTTTAACATATTATGCTACCCATATTCCAGGGCATTATTTTGTATACAGATATCATTATCAATTTCTAGTTACACTTTTTTTTTTTTTGGTATGTGTGTAGCTCCCTGGCCGGGAATCGAACCCAGGCCAGCGCCAGCGCTGACAGCGCCAGCACCGAAGTCTTAAGCCACTACACCACCAGGGAACTCCCTCTAGTTAAACTTTTAACTCATAAGCATAAATAAAAGAAAAATATGTATATAGATAAAGAATTAGTACTACCCATGTATAACGTGCATCCTTATTTTTCCCCTCACAAATTTGGGCAAAAAGTGGGCATTATACACAGCAAAATCCAGTAGATAGGCAGAGGATACTCAGGAGTACGTTCATGGGTCTTGGAAAGAGGTTGTTCCCCTCTTAGGACGTAAGCTCTGAAGGGTAAGAAATCTCATCTTGTTATCTGTGATTTTCCTCAGTGCCAAGCCCAGCTCCTGGCATACAGTAGGCCGTTAGCAATACTTTGTTGGATTGAATGGTTGAACTAGGTAACATATCCAAACACATTCACTTGTTCACTCATTCATTCCTTTGGCAAGCGTTCCCCAAGCCCCT
The DNA here is from genome assembly GCA_004026885.1 of Lyroderma lyra. NCBI lineage: Eukaryota > Metazoa > Chordata > Mammalia > Chiroptera > Megadermatidae > Lyroderma > Lyroderma lyra. Next base: position 129,419 of record PVJL010002612.1, read on the forward strand.
CCCATGTGTCAGGCCCTGTGCCAGGTGCTGGGACAGTGTGGCGTAAGGACAGGGCTTTGCTCTCATTGGAATGATCACTCGCAGCTGAACAGTACAGCTATTTATGGTTTGTGGTTTATGAGGCCCTTCCCCATATCCTGTCCCAGGATCCTGGTGTGTGGATGCTGTTGAAGAGATGGAGCTTCCGAAGCTGATAAGGCTCTTGCATGCAGCCACGCTGTAGTGGGCAACTGGACTCCCTTCCCCGTGCTCTCTCCCAGGACCGCGCTGCTCAGCATGCCTTGGACTGTAACCTCAGGACTCTGCCCGGGGCTCCTTCATCTGACTCAGGGTTTGGGAAGTGCCCTGGGGTAGCCCCCAGCAGGGCTTTGGCGTCCTCATTGAAGAGGTGGCTTGGGGCCATGGGAGCTGGGAAAAGGGCCTCGTGAGTGTCCTTTGCCTCCACCACAGCCTCGATAAGAAAGTGACCACAATCCTTTTTGGATCACTTTCTTAGTCAAAAGAGGAACATGGTCTTGAGTGAAAAGAAAAGATACAGAGAGAACTCCCACTGTGTGACTTGGTCAGCACAGAGGGACAGGGACAGCAAATTATCGCCTCAAGTTTCCACCTCCCGTGTCTTGGTTCACGAAGCTCAGTTGTGCCTGTGTTTACTCCCTTCCTTTTCAAAATCTCCTCATCGCTCAAGGTCCATGTGCAGGCCCACCCCTCCAGGAAGGTCCCCACGTGGCACAGCTCTCACTGACTCTCCTGCTTCCTGGGCCCGCAGCTGTTAGCATTTTCATTTTCATTTTGTGATTCTAACTTGATTGGAAGCAGAAGTTGATCCTGAGACAAGGATCTGAATACAGGTCGTTTATTTGGTTGTGTTGCCAGGCGAGTTAGGTAAGGAGTGGGGCGGGCAAGGAAGGCGATGGATAAAGCTGTGCTATCAAGCCAGTTTCCACTGCAGGCAACTGGGGACTTCTGGGAGCCAGTGTAGCACGTGCGTGTCCTGCTCATCCTGCCCAAGGCGTGAGGGCGCTGGGCTATTTAGCTACCAATTCCCCTCAGAGGGCATTTGTTTCTCAGCACTTCTAGCCTTCCCCTGAGCTCAGGTACAGCCCTCCAGCAAAGTGTTAAAGGTATTGGCAGAAGTCCCACTGAGGTTTACAATATTGGGGTGCTAATAGCGTCTACATCAGTATAAGACTTTTTTGGAACAAAGGGTTTCATTATTAAACATTAAACTTTGAAAACTGGTGACATAAGCTAAAACACCCATTTCATAGATGAGCTGGTAGACTCTTAGTTAAGTCATTGAAGTTTTAGCTGGGCACAAAGATGCCCAACTAAAGACTACCTTTCCCAGACTCCCTTGCAGCTACACATGGTCATGTGACTAGGTTAAGGCCAATAGATGTGAGTGCAAATGATGAGTGAACCTTCTGAGTGGGGTGACCTGTGTTAGTTATCTATTACTGAGTAACAAATTTTCCCCAAAGTTAGCAACTTAAAACAACAATAGATATTTATTACCTCACACTCTTCCAGTGGGTCAGGAATTTATTTTATTTATTTATTTTTCTTTTTGGTATGTGGGTAGCTCCCTGGCTGGGAATCGAACCCAGGCCGCAGCGCTGACAGCGCCAGCGCTGAAGCCTTAAGCCACTACACCATCAGGGAATTCCCAAGGTCAGGAATTTAGAAATGGCTTAGCCGAGTGGTTCTGGTTCCGGTCTTGCATAAAGCCATAGTTAGGATGTTGGGTGGGCTGCAGTCATCTGCAGGCTGGACTGGGGCTGGAGGATCCTCGTCCAAGGTGGCTCCCTCACATGGTGGGGGCAAGTGCATGCTGGCTATTGGTGGAAGGCCTCAGTTCCTCCCCACATGGACCTCTCCACAGGGCCACTTGAGTGTCCTCATGACATGGCAGCTGGCTTCTTCCAAAGCCACTGACCCAAGAGAGCAAGGTGGAAGCTACAGTGTCTTGTATGACAGTCTCGGAAGTCATATTCACTGTCACGCTGTCTTTGCCAAAATATTCTATTGGTTGCACAGGTCTGCCCTGCTTGGTGAGGGAGGGGTCAAAAGTAAGGCATGGATACCAGGAGGCAGGGATTGTGGAGAGCAGTCTTGGAGGCTGGCTACCTCATGCCCTTCGTAGGAAAGGAGCATGCCAGCCCCTTATTTCTTTCGCTCTTCTCTCTTCCTGGAATGACCGACAAATTGCCCTTTTGTGGCTTGAGGGCATGTGAGTAGGGATGGCGGAGCAACAAAACAGCAGGAGCCTGGGAGCCTGGCACTGGCGAGCTGCCATGCAGCCCTAGACCACTTCTCTGCCTGGCGCATGAGGCGGAAACACATCTGTGTCTTACTGAAGCAACAGTGTTGTCCACTGTTACAGCAGCCTAGTCTGTCCTCTAATAATACCGTCCCCCTGCAGTGAGCTTTGTGTCCCCACCCCCTCAACTCCTTGACCTCAGGGAGGTTAGGCAAGGGCAATATAGTGATTGGATTCCATCAGCTTCTGCTCCTGACCCTCCCATCACTCAGACCAGTCCTGGCAGTCTAGAAAACAGGACAAGCAACCAAATTTCGACCCCATTCCCCCCGCTCTGCCACCTGTCCCCATCCTTTACCCTGTGCAATGAATGAGCCGTTAAGAGCATCATTTTTTATATTCGAAAGCATCTTAAAACCATAGATTTTAGATTGCCTTGGAGAAAGAGCCCACTAACCATTAACAACGCTCTATGAGTGGGTCTCTGCTTCCCTAATGTAGTCCTGGTCATCTGTTGAGAAGTACTTGGCAGTCTAGAAAGTTCTTTCCCACCAATCCATTTTCTCACTTGAGCCTGAAAACAACACTGTGCATCCCATTTTGCAGGTGAGAAAAGCAAGGTTCGAACAGAGCTGGAAGGGACACGGAGGAGAGGATGCATGGGAGGGTGCCCTCTGCTCTCTTGGCAGTTTGTGTTCCTTTTCCCTCATCGGAGCCTCATTGCTCTGCCCAGTGTCTGTGTCCCCCGCAGGCCTGTGGGCCACTTGAGGGAGGGGCTTGGTCTGGTTTGTTCCTGTGTCCTCAGTGCTCCTATAGGAGTTTGCTGACTGACTGAATGAGGGCATGTGGGTAACTAAGTCACAAGAGGGTCCCACAGGAGCCAGCAAGGGGAGGCCATAGGAAGAATGACCCGGTCTTTCCCCCCGAAGGAAGGCCAGGCTGCCAGCTCCTTACCACACTCCTGGCCCTCATTGGCTCCAAGCCTGTGAGAAAGTCTTTCAAAGCCAGCCCGTACCAAGTACTTACTACGTGCTGGGCAATGAGGTAGCCACCATTATTGTCCCGACTTTACAGATGAGGAAACTGAGGCCTCCAGCAGAAAAACATCTCCCAGACCCTTGACAGTCAGTGGTTCACTGCAAGCCCCATTGGGAGACTTTTGGTGCGAATAGTTCAGAGACATGTGGTTCTGTTTAATCCCCAATTTTAATAATAATAATAACAACATGTGAGGGAGGTCCTTTTGGTACAACCACCCAGCAGCAGCTGTTCTGTTCCCCTTTGATATTCAAGTCTCCTGATCTCAGCAGAGCCCACGTTTTCTACATGAACACAGGCCAGTCTCTGCAGCCCAGGGGCTTCTCTTTGGCCCCGTGGAAACACCCACTCCCTTAGAGCCCCTCCAGCTGCGTCTGGGAGTCCCTCAGGAATTTCCTCTCGGCCAGGGGCTTTCTGAGACTTTAGTGGAACAGCCCTTCCTATCTGCTCACTCTTGACACGTCTCCCCTCCCCGGGAGTCAAGCTTGAGCTCAGGAGGGCTGCTCACGGGAGTAATTCACCTGTTCAACAGGATAAACTGACGCACCTAGTGTGTGGCAGGCAGAATGCTAAGGACACAGATGTACCATCCGCGTGGGCCTGCCCCTCTCCCAGCCTCAAGTCCAGAAGGGGAAACAGGTAAGTTCGCAATGATCAAAACGTCACACTCATCGCACGTAAGGAAAGTCAATACTTCCAATTGTTGGTGACAGTGAAGGGAGACAGGAGGGCCCAATCACTATCGTGGACATGTGACTTGACACAGCCGTTCTGGACAGCCATGAGGCAGTAAGTGGGCACGCCTTGTGACCTAGAAATCCCACTCCTGGGGAGTCGTCTCAGAGAAACTCATGAAACTGCCTGCGGGGACCTGGGCAGGGAAGTTCAGTGCAGCGTTGCTAATGAGGCAAGGTAACACAGATCTGTGCTAGGGACGTTTGAGCAGCAGCAGGAAGACCTGGAGGATGCACAGACAGGCACGAGGACAGGTAGACCTCCAAGTAGTAAACAGCAAGATTTATTATTTGAACATTAAAACACATGCAATTAAGAGAAAATTTGCAAGACTCATACCTGTTTGGGGAGGTGAATGGGGACTGGGAATCAAGGAAGAAGGCAAACATAAAATAAATAAGGAAAGGGTCTTGCATAAACTTCCAAAGGTAGATTGCTGCAGCTTGGAAGTCTGTCGACTCCACGCTACGTAGCCAGAGGTCTGTCAAAGGAAAATGAAAACGTGTGTAACTCCACTCAGAAACAAATAACTAAGCCTGGTGGAGACAATCCGAGGGTCACACCCAGGCTGGCCTGCTCTGTGTTCACAATACTCTCTTCTGGCCTTGGCCCAGTGGCCTCAAACCAACTTGCACATTTGGACTCCGTTACCTTCCAGTGAATTCTTTCCCAGAAGTCTCCCTGAACACATGCTAATAGGCCCATGTTGGATGCTCCAGAACCTCCAGGCTTACCTGAGTCACAGGTGAACACTGTTTCCGTCTCAAGAGGGGAGTCTAGCTGCACCTAGATCATGGACCCATCCATTGCCCGGTTTGTAATCATTTATCGAGTGCCTGCTCACTGTCAGGCACTGGGAACATGAAGAGAAATGACAATGACCAAAGCACTTGTATTTCGTGTGGTATGGGAGGCTGCATTCTAGTGCTTTACTTATATCAACCCACTTAACACCATTTAAACTCACAGGGACTTACAGCATTGGCTACTTGGTCACGGTGTCCCTAGAAAAGAAATGGATGGGCAGTCCATTGATTGTGTAAGTGAAAGTCTAGGTCAGTCCGTTCCGAGACTTGAACCAGTTCACAGACCCGGACACCTTGAATGAAGTGGAGGCTAGATCCCCCTGGAGGAGGGGCCCCACTGCCAAAAAGTTATACTGCTAATCTTCTTTCAGCCTTCCCCAAAGGGACCTGCAGCCATTTACCTGGGTGACTGTGCATTATGAAAAGAGAAATAATCATCCATTTCTAGCTCTGAACTGACACTGATTCCAGGAGATCCAAAATGGCCCCTATTGTCCACCAGTCAGAGTGAAGGATTATGGAAGTCAAGTGACCAATGGAGTTTTTAGCTCAGGTCCGTCTCACACTTGGCCAAGTCGGGTCCCTGAAACCACCCTGTGGTTACTTCCCCAGTTTCGGAATGCATGGCTGGAATAGACGTACACGGCAACTGGCAGAATCCTCATAAGGTGGACGTGGTTACGACCATCCCCATTTTACAGAGAGGGATACTGAGGCACAAGACAGTAATGAATTTACCCCAGGTCACACAGCTGGGAAGCCAGGATTCAAAGCTTGGCAGTTTGGCTCTTAAGTCCACAGCCCTTAACCACTACACTAAACTACCCTTAAGTACTTGCAATTTGGTGGGGAGGAGAGACAAGCGAGCACGCAGGTCATTGCAATGCGTTGTAGAATTGCAGTGTTAGAGATGAACACAGGGGTATGGGAGTCTGGTGGGGGCGGGGTGGGGTCAGCAAAGGGTTGCCAGCTGAGGAGGTGTCTAAACACAGTGTTAAAGGCTGAGTTGGAGTTCTTGAGACTAAGGTGGATGAGGTGCAAAGACACTCCAGGTGGGCAGAGGGGCCCTACCCAGGGGCAGGGAAGAGGCAGGAACAGCGAGTGGCCGAGGGTGACATGAATGGTGCCACGGCTGTGTGAGGTCGGGTGTGACTGACCATGGCCTCCAGGGAAGGTGCCAGGGTGCACCCGACAGCTGCCGTGGGTGGCGTCCTGGTCCTGCCTCCTGGGGCCCAGCCCAGTCCGCTCGGGCCCAAGAAGGTTTTTCTTACCATTGCAGTTTGTGACATTCCAGAGCATCCCAGGCATGTGGTTTCCGTCCACAAGTCCTTGCGGTTAGTGTTTAGCAATGCACTTTTATCTCTGAGTAAACAGTGCTTGGGTTTTATTTTTGTTCCCCTTTTATTTATCGCGCTGGGCATCTCCTTGACCCCTATCTGAGGCCCTGAAAGGAAGGCAAAGGCTCTTCCGTAAACCTGGGAGAGTGGGTGGCCTTCTGTGAACAACTCTCATCCTGGTCACGTGGACTGGAGCAGCAGTCCTTGGAGGCAGCGTTTCTCTGGTCCTGTACAAAGCAGCGACAGCCTGGGAAGTGAGGGGACACACTGCCTAGTCCCTGGCTTTCATGGAAGAAGAGAGGGATGGATGTGTGTGAGGTGCCTACTGTGCGCCAGTCCCTTGCACTTCCATTCTTTCCCTTAACCCTCACATCCACCCTTTTCTTGGATGAGGGAAATCTGGCACAGAGAGGTAAATGAACTGAGCCCAACATCACACAGCAGCACCTGGAGGGGCTGGGTTCAAGCCCCCCACTGGCTGGCTGTGACACATCTATTCTACCAGCCCACCCTGTGGCTTGAAGCATGGACAGCCCAGTGTCTTTAGGTTGGTGGAACTTAGGGAAAGAGACTGAGACCTAGAAAAGAAGGAATCTTTATTTTCCTTCTCTTAGCCAGTCTTGCTCCAAAGTAGCCAGAATGATTGATTACTTTACTGAGTGCTTACTTTTTCTGAGCACTTTATTGGTATGAAGTCATTTATGTATTTATTTATGTATTTATTTTGGTATGAGTCATTTAAACTGCACTGCAGTTCTGCTGAGCTAGGTGCTATTCTTATCCGCATTATGTAAGTGAGGAAACAGGTATGGGGTGACACGAGCAGGACCCTCTCTCTGTCCCTCAGCTCTTCTTTCCTCTGTTAGGGCTCATTTTTCAGGCAGGCTCTCCCTCCATGAGAGCGAAGACAGCCAGCTGCTCCAGGGTCACATCAAACGAGTCAGCAACCTCAGTGGAAAGAGAGCTTCTTTCTCTAAATAGTTGCAGCAAACATCCTCTCCCCTTTTGGATTTGATTTCAAGACCTTCTCAGAACATATCCTGGGATTCTGATTGGTTAGGTCTGAGTCATGGGCCCCGCCCCGACTTGGGAAGTGGGTCAGCTCCTCTTAACCCATGAGGACTGAGAATGGGGGACTGGTGGCTCCCCAGAGGAGAATTGAGGTGCTATTATCAGAAGCCATATCAGGCAGAAACCACAGGTGACAACAATAGGAGTTAAGAGCCCTGGCCAGGAAGCCCACGTTTTGGTTCAAGTTCTATCATTCCCTCCCTGTGTGGTGTGAGGAAGTCACTATCCCTTTCTGAGTGTCAGTTTCCTCAACCGCAAAAGGGGGTTTGACTTCGTCTGTGTGTCTCCAACCTGGCTGCTGCTGGAACCTCCTGGTGAACTTTCTAGAACATGGATTTCCTGGCCCCTGTCCTAGATTGTTCTGATTCAATAGGTCCAGGGTACGAACAAGGACTCTGCACTTTTGACAACCACCTCTGGGAATTCTGATGTGTTTTTGTTTCTGGAATTTACTGGATGAGATGACTCTCGAGGTCCCTCCCACTCTAATGTCCTCTGATTCTAGAGTCGATGAATATGAGCCGAAAGGCTGAGCAGAAAGATTCTGGCAGACACAGCGATGCTCACTAAATATTCCGTTCAGGCCCCAGCACTGGCCTGCCGCCTGCACCCTTTCACTTAGGCGGGGCCCATGATTAGTTCTGGCCAATGAGAGGTGTGAAGGTGACGTGTGTCGCTTCCAGGAATGAAGCAGTTTTAAAAGCCGGTGCCTCGACCATCAGTCTCTCTCTTGCCTGTCTTGGTAATTTGTGAAGCAGAACCTGATCTGCAGGGTCACTGTCACGCACAGCAAAGATGTGACAGGGAACACAGGGGAGAAAGTGGGCATGGGCCTTGCTGTTCTTCCTTCCCTCCTTTCTCCAGCTGAAGGGGAGCCTCCAGTGTAGAGTGGTGGTGGTCTGTTCAGACTGTGGCCCCAGAAGGGGAAGAACAGATAGGCTGTCCAAGGCCAAAGGCATTCTAGGATAGTGGGAGAGGTCAGTGTGTGGATTGGCTGCACGGCTCAGGGCTTGTTGATACCCATGTAAGGCATTGTAATGGGGGAGAGCTGTTGCTCCTAAATGAGGTATTCATCCTCGATCCTGGTTGGAGGGCAAGCCCAGGGGGAGGAGTGAGTCACCCAGAGTCCTGAATACCTCTGATGCCGAGGGAAGTCCATCCTGAGGGCATCCAAACCAGGTCATTTCCTTCCATAGAACATGACCTCACAGCGGCTTTGAGAATGTTGACACCAATAGATGGTCACTCCTTTCAGAGGTGACCCCTTGTTGGGGTTTGGAAATTTTCCTCATTGATCTTAGAAAAAAACCCCACGAGTTTGCTTTGCCATGGTAAATTCTGGTATGTGTGCACACCGAGTTATGCTTTGCACTTGGGCTTCTCACCCCCAACAAGGTCTGTACCCATGAGATTAAATATTAGTTTTAAGTTTTAATTGACTATGTTTTGATTTTCCTTTACCATATTTATATAATTTATTATATTTCCCTTTTAAATTTAAATATTATTTATTAAAAAAAATGCATTCCCATAATACAAGTCAAAAGATACAGGATGCACAATGAGAAGCCAATCTACCCCTGTCCCATAGTCCCTCAGTTCCAGAAACGGAATCCAAAAATGTACAAAAAAGTTTGCTGGTAATAATAGGTACTGTTTATGAAAATTTGTGGTGTGCTGGACGTGTAGTGGGCACTTCGCATACACTGTCCTACCAGTGTTTGCAGTGGCCCTACACAGGGAATATGCTACAGGAGAGGAGACTGACACTTCGGTGGGTGATATAACTTGTTCAAGGTCACACAGAGAATAAAAGGCAAAGCCAAGACCCACACCATGCTTCTTCCAGTGTGCTGGGTGCCTTGCACTAATTAACATTGGTGTAATACTTTTATATTTATAAACCATGTCACAAGACAGTTAAGGTTCATGACTGTCTTGCGAGGCAGGCAGGGAAGACATTATTGTTGTATCCAGACGACAGATGACAAAACTGAAGTTCCAGGAGTTCCTGGGGGTTCTAGCCACCAAATGTGGCTTGGCCCTGTGCCAAGTGCCTTATAAACCTTGACTCCTCCAATGCTAACAACAGCCCATGGAATTTTTTATTTTAAAGAAAGTGAGCGTCAGAGAGGTAAAAGTGACTTGCCTAAAGTCATACCTCAAGTAACTGGGAAGACCAGGGCTCCAACCCTGGCCTATTTAACCTCAAAGTAATGCTCTCTTAATTATCAAGCGCTGCGCTTGCAGACATGGAAACCCCTTGTGTTTTCCATTTGACTAGGCCCATCAGTCCTCCCATTGGAACCAGGAGGCTAGTAGTGTGATTACTCCCATTTTCCAGGTGGGGAAATTGAGGCTTAGAAAGTTGATACAGATTGTCCAAAGTAACCCAGCTCACATGACAGAAGCAGGATTTGAGCCGGCTTCTGAATCTCTGTGGGTCTTTCAGCCCCACACCTTGGATCTGCTCCTTCTGATGAAGCCCTGGCCTGTTTTGCCGCCTGGTAGGAATGACCGCGGAGGGAGGGAGAGGGGGGGCCCAAAGGTCAGGCAAATGACCTCCCGCAATCCTTCAAGCCTCAGTTTCTGAGATTCAGTGCCATCAGCATTCCTTTATTGTCCGTCCTAGTTTCTCCAGCTCCCATAGATTCCCAGTTCTTTTTGCTCAAGGCAGAAATTCTACACAATTCTCCGAGCTCGGTCTGAATGGGAACCTGGCTGACTTGTTGCACCTCCGCAATCATTGGTTGTCTTAGAGTAATATGATTAATTTGCATAATGTGTTCCATTGGCTCTTGCCACATAAATGGGCGGGCTCAACCAAACCCACCTGTCAGCGTGGAGGGCGTAGGCCTTCCTGGTAGGAGGCTGAGGAAGGGCCACCTGGGAATGAGGCCCCGCCTCCTGTTCCTGCGTCAGTCAGGGGCATGAACCGCCCACTCGCAGCCACTCTGCAAAGTAGGTCTCTCTGTACGTGTGAGTCTGTGGGAGCAAGACACAGAACACGTAACATTGGTCACTTCTAGGGGAGGGCACATTTCCTAGGGGTGGAGTGGGGAGGGCAGGAGTGGGAGGGAGCGTTTCATCGTAAAACCTTGTAAGCCCGAGTTGTGAACCCTGGGAAAATACGAATTTAAAATATATAGTATTTAAAAATTTAATTTTACATGTATATTTTTAAATTAATAGGCTTCCGTGTGTGTGTAAGTGTGTGTATGTGTGTATGTGTGTAATGCACTCCCGTGTATAATGCACACCCATGTTTGTGGCCCCACACTTCCAGGGGAAAAAATCTTTCATTTTAATTTTTTTTTTTTTTTTTTTTTTTGTGGGTGGTCCCCAGCTGGGAATCCAACCCAGGCCGCAGCGTTGAGAGCGCCAAAGCCTAGCCACTACACCACCAGGGAACCCCCTTGTTTTAATTTCTTAATTCAAATTTTTATTTGTTTATGTTTAGTTACTTGTTTTTTATATTATAAAGAAATTTTAGCATTTATTTATTAACATTATGATAGAAGAAATTTTATGTAACATAATTATAAACTATAATAGCTACAAGGTACAAGAATTTTTATGTATAAAAGTTTTTTATATGAAAAAAGATTATCATATTCCAGGGTATTATTTTGCATACACATATTATTGATTTCTAGAGTTACACTTTTAATTCATAAGCATAAATAAAAGGATTAAAAACATTTATGTGGACACGGAATTAGTACTACCCATGTAAAATGTACATCCTTATTTTTCCCTCACAAATTTGTGCAAAAAGTGTGCATTATACACGCAAAATATGGTCTGTGTTCCATGTTTGTGTGTAGCTAGATATAGATATAGATATACTCGTAGCTGAATGAATCTTCTAGGGACACTACCAAAAACTTATAAACTCCAAACTTCTCTGCCTGACTTTCAGAGCAACCATCTTCGCCTTCCTCCCGTCTGCGCATCAACTTGAACTCCAAGCTACAGCCCCACAGATCGGTCTCTGCGCCCAACTCACCTTTTTGCCCCTGCACCTTTGCCCTTGCCTTTCCCTCCACACGGATGCTCTCTGTGCTTACAGCTCTGCCTTTGCGGTTCCACCCAGCCTTCAGGGATCACTCAGAGGCCTTCTCCCTGACTCGTCAGAACTGAGCTCTGCCCTCCTGGGCTTCCAGGCCATCTGGTTTGCACTTATCTATCTGAGTGCCCTCATCAGACGTCCACCAACACAGCCCCTCCCAGTCCCCACTGGTTCATCAGCCCAGCTCCACACCCTTGGCCCAGTGTCTTTTATTGATTCAACATATGTTTATTGAGCATCTGCGCTATACCAGCCACTGATATGTAGGCACTGAGGATAGAGCAGGAAACCAACCTTATAAGTACCTGCTCTCCTGGAGTTCATTTTTTTGGAAAGACACAGAGTAAATGGATAAACCAGTACAGTGTACAGTAGACTTTCCATTAACCAGAACTCAAGCAAAATTTTGTTATGGGTTGCTTGAGAGTGCCAGTTGCTTGAATTCCGGTTAATGGAGAGTCTGCTTACATTGATCTGGCATCTCCCAATCCCCGTGGGTGAGGATTCACTGAGAATCTACTGTATCATTTGTAAAGTAGTGACAAACTCCTGAAGAAAAACTAAAGCATTAACATAACAAAAGACACCTTTGATGTGTTCATCACTGAGGGAAGTGCACAGGTTTTAGGGGCTGGGAGCCAGGAACCCTGGATAAGGATCAAACAAGCATGAGAAATACAAGTTGGTTACCCGAATGACCAAATATCTGTTTCTTATAAATCATAACCACTGGTGGGGTGTATTGTTGATGGGGAGGCTGTGCATGAGGGGCAGGGTCAGAGGAGGACCAGCAAGTTTTGGTACTTTCTTCTCAGCTTTTCTGTGAACTTGATACTGCTCTCAAAAAATAGTCTTAGTTAAAAATAAGCAAACAAAGCAGGAGAAGGGTTGCTCTAAGAAGGGGGTCCTAGAGTCAGATGTCCTGGGCTTCAAGCTGGCTGTGTGACACCGGACAGGTTGCCAACCTCTGGGCTTCAGTGTCCTCCTCTATAATGTGGGGAATCTAAAGTGACCTGCCTCACAGGGCTGTCATGAGGTTACAGGGATGAATATATGCAAACGCCCTCAGAAAATGCCCGGCATGCCCCCAGAACTATACAAATGTCAGCTGCTACTGTCCTCATAGTGAAGGCCGTGGCCGACGCCTGGTGGAGAGAGACTGTGACCCCTGGAAGCACCTTAGCCCTTTTGCTCTGACGTATGGATAGGTCCGAACGGATATTTCCACCCGCTGACTGCGCTGTTCGAGTTTACCCCATGAGCTCAAAATAACTTGTTATTCAGTGTGAAACTGTTTCAAGGATTTTTCTCCATTTGCAAGATTTTAAAATATGTTTCCTGTGGCTTGCACTATGAACTTTGTATGCCATATTGTGTGATAAACGTTTTATGTCATCAATGCCATTAGATTCTAATTGATCTACACTAGTGGTTCCCAACTTTTTTCCACTGTGTACCCATCCTAAACCCATTTCTGTAAATTGTACCCCTTGTTTTTAAAACAGCTGTTTTTAAATACCTACACTTTTGTTCGGTGCCGATCTTAATGTAAAGTAGTGGAAATAAGGTAATAAGTTAGAAAAGAAAAATTACTACTCTAAAAGTACAAACCACTGATTTAATTTTACAATATTTGGAACACAGTTAAATACTGATAATGATGATCAAGTATTTAAACCCTAAATAAAATAACTGAAAGGAGTAACAATGAAAGACAATGCACTTACTTTTACTCAGTCAGTAAATAACCTGATCCAACAGTCGGGCTACGGATGTGTTTACATGTTTGGAGAAGTTCTAGAAATGTGGAAAATGGATTGTTCTGAAACTGTGTGTAATGATTGGTAGAAGAGCAGTTTGGGGGAAGGGTTCATAGTCACACCCTCACCCATCCTCATTGGATAATGTGATCTAATTTTGAAGTGTCTCCATAAATTTAACATTGATTGTTCCATAACAGATGTTTTGCATTATTTTTATTTGTTTTTTTGCCATTACTGATTATTTTTTGTGTACCCCTGAATGGCCCAGCACTTACCCTGGGGCTACACATACCACCACTTGGGAACTGATACTCTCTATACTTAATCTAATTAATGCCACTTAGTATGTTTTGAATATTTGTTGCTAAAATTCAATATAATGGTAAATTTATTACCATATAATAAAAATTGAAAATAAAAACGGTCATTTGTATACAAAGCAGCTGAAAATGTTATTAAGTGCATGAAATACTCAAATATCAACTTTTTCTTTTTTGTGGCTTTTTGACACTTTTTTTTTTTCTTTTTTATGTGGGTAGTTAGTTCCCTGGCTGGGAAACGAACCCAGGCCGCAGCACTGACAGCACCAAAGCCTTAGCCACTACGCCACCAGGGAACTCCTTTTTGACACATTTCGAAAAGAAAAAACTTGAAGTCAATTAATGCAGTGAAATGAATGCAGTGAAAGGGTTAAATCTGGACAGGGGCATTTACAGGAGGGCTGCCTCTGTCCCCAGCGCCTTGATACCTTTGCCCTCTGTCGACAAGGAAGCACCCAGCTGTGAGCCTGTCCCTCCTGTTTGCTGGCCTCCTGACCTTGCCCAACAGCATGGTGCAGCTTTGTCACCATTTCCTTTTGTTAAATGACTTCTGGGTGGAGAGGCTTCTCTTGGGCAAGAGCAGTGTTTCCTTAATCACTTCTCTGCTGGCCAGGGTCTTTGCCTCTGTCTGATGTCTCAGCATTGCTGCAACCTTCTTATCTCCAGATCTTGCAAGTCACTGTCCCTCCAGATTGGCCTTGTGCACACAAAGCCCTCTTGCCTTTGTAGTTCATTTTTTTCACACATTTTATGAGATGAGCCTTATCAACCCAATCTTGCATTGGAAACCAAGGAGGCCCAGAGTGGGCAAGTATCTAGCTGAAGATCACACAGCCTGGAAGTGGCAGATTCGAGACCCTGGTCCGGACCTCTTTCTGTGTAACAGCAAAACACCAGAACATCTGTGTGTGTCACCTATTGTGTGCCAGGTTTTCACCTACCTAATCTCATTTAATTCTCACCAGGGCTACTTAAATGTTACTGTGCAGATGAGTGCCCTGGGCATGATGTTAAGATGCAGATTCTGATTCTGCAGGTCATGGGTGGGGCCTGAGATTTGGAACAAGCTCCCGGAAGCTGCTGAAGCTGCAGGGCTCCATGGACACCATCCTCTCACTGTCTTGAGGGTAGGAATCATCCCCCTCATTTTTTCAGGTGAGCGCATGGAGGCTCCAGGCAGTTAGAGACTGCTCAAGACCACCAGCTAGTCGGTGGTGAAGCAGATTCAAACTCAGAAGTTTGGGTGTCAGAACCAAGGTGTTTGTTTTTATATTTCAGCTGCTTTTCCCTGCCCTGGGGGTCCAAGTTGCATTTGCCCCAAATCCCTGAAATCCTGGGATGTCCCCCTGACTCCATCACCACCCAGCTGGGCTGGGTTGCTAACATGGCTTCCCCATCTTGGAATGGATTTCCCACCACATGGCCTGACCTCCCAGCGTGGGATACATTGTGATCATAAAGTCCTTTGCCACAAAGAAGTAATATGAGGCCAAACGTTAAAAATGCACCCTTGAAGGAAAGAGAGGCCAAGAGACACTCCCACATCAAGTCAAACATGCCGAGTGTGGCTGCGGGTGCCGTGCTGGGCACGCTGAGAGGAGGCCATGCTCCCCGTCACGGGGTGGGTGTGGGACAAGCGTACTGGCTGGTGGCTCTCACCTTCAAATACCTGTGGGAAGTACCGGAAAAAGGCAAAAACTATTCTATGTTTGTTCTTTTTAAAACAGCTTTATTGATATGTAAGTCACATACCATAAAATTCACCCTTTTGAAGTATACAATTCAGTGGTTTTCAGTATAGTCACAGAGTTGTGTAACCATCACCACGATCTAATTCCAGAACATTTCCATCATCCCCAAAAGAAACCCCATACTCATTAGCCATCACTCCCCATTCCTTCCTTCCCTCCACCCTGGCAACCACTAATCTACTTTCTGTCTCCATAGATTTGCCTATTCTGGACATTTCCTATCAATGGAATCATACACTATGTGGCCTTTTGTGACTGGCTTCTTTCACTTTAAATACTGTTTTCAAGGTTCATTGTATGGATAGACCACATTTTGTTTATTCATTCATCAGTTCATGGGCATTTTAGTTGTTTCCATTTGGGGGACTATTATGGATAATGCTGCTGTGGACGTTCACATACATTCATGTTCAAGTTTTTGTGTAGACAGGTTTTCATTTCTCTTGATATACACCCAGCAGTGGAATTTCTAGGTCAGATGGTAACTACATTTAGTACCTTCAGGAACTGCCACACTGTTTTCTAAAGTGGCTGTACTTTTTGCAATCCCACCAGCGATATATGAAGATTCCAATTTCTCTAATACTATTTGTATTATATTCAAAAACTATTTGTGTTTATGCCTTACCTTTTAAAGCTTTTTGGTGGAAGATGAGACTTCCACTTGAGCAATGCAAAGTGGCTGTGGTGTACTGAAGCAAGCCTGGCCTTGAGGGCTGGTCCCCCCACTAAGCTGTGTGTTTTTTGGTAGTCACTCAACCTCTCTGAGCTAATTCTCTCTCTTGTGACCGAAAGTGCGACACAGAGGTCAAAGGCAAATAGAGTTTGAGAAGCTGTGGGCAACCTTGTTCTTTTTTTTTTTTTTTTTTTTTTTTGTAGTCACCCACTCCCAATTCTACACTTGATTCTAAGAGAGCTCCACTGGTGGTGAAAAGCAGCATGTTGGGAGACAAGTAGGTCTCTAGTTTTAAATCTCTGCTCTGTCTTTTACTGTCTCTGAGGCCTTGGGCTTTATAAACATTACCTTTCTGAGTCTCCAGTTCTTCTGCAAAAAGGAGATTAGACACTACAATGCAGGGTTGTTGTCAGGATAAAATGTCTTTTGGTAAGCCTGCAAGAGGGGGTAGGCACTACTCTTAAAACACAGAAAGATCCATTCATTCTACCAACACTGGCCGAGTTTCTCTGAAGTGTCACTTCCTGTGATGCTAAGATGATGAAGACCCTTCACATCTGCATCTTACAGGTTTGGGGGAGCTGACATATAAACGAATAATTGTGTCCCAGTAAGTGAGTGGAGGTGTGTTTGAAGTTCTCTGTGGTGGAAGAGGAAGGGGTGTGGTGAGCAGAAGGAAGTGGTCATGGGAAGGCCTGGGTGGCCCCAGGGCAGGTAGGAGAGGGCCCCTTTCTGCAAGGTGGACAGCAAGGTCAAGGACTCCTGCAACAGGGTCTTGTCTCAGCTATACCTTCACCCACCCACCCACACCCAGGACCCAGAAGTAGCCTGTCTGCACTGAGGCTGGAAGGAGGGTGGACCTTTGGCTTATAAATCCAGATCAGATAAAGGCTGACCAGCCTCCCTGAGCACACACTCAAACCTGTGTATGCAAGGCCTGGTGGCCATTAGGGCACTGTGGATGCCATGAAAAGTGAATTAACGAGAGGAAGAGGGACATGTGACATACACTGGATTGGGGAGGGAGACAGATGGTGCAGAGAAAAGCGTTTCAAGTTATGACTGCCATTTAATAGCCTGTGATCTCTGAAGTCACGACTGCTCAGCCTAGCCTCTGTTTACTCAACTGCAGGATAGAGAACAACACAGCGCTCCTCAAATAGCAATGTCAGCATGAAGTGAGATGGCACAAAAATGCTGTTGCAAAAGCTACATGCTGTGTATCTGCGTGAAGACGGCTTATTGTTCATCTGATGAATAGATAAATAAAATGTGGTATGTCCAGGCAATGGAATATCATTCAGCCATAGAAAGGGGTGAAGTGCTGATCTGTGCTACAACCTTGAAAACCCATGCTAAGGGAAAGAAGCCAGACACAAAAGACCACATACTGTATGATTCCATAGATGTGAAATGTCCGGAGTCGGCAAATCTGTAGGAACAGACAGATTAGTGGTTGCCTAGGCCTGGGGGAGGAGGTTGCGAGGAAATGGGGAGTGACTACTAATGGATATGGGTTTTTTCGGAGTGATGGAAATGTTCTGGAATTAGATAGTGGTGATGGTTGCATAACTCTGTGAATATACTGAAAACCACTGACCTGTCTACTTTAAATGGGAAAAAATGTATGGTACGTGAATTATATCTCAATAAAGCTCTTTAAAAATCAAAACAAAACATAAGCATGGTTATTTGTTCTGCAGCACCCACCTGTGGTAAGCTACCGTAGGGAAAACACCAATGAATAATTGTATTATCTAGCAGGGGGTAGTGATTTCACATATATTATTATAATTTTTATTAGCTTATTTATTTGCTCACTCACTCTACAAACATTGAACCATGCCAGGTCCCAGGGATTGCAAGCACAAAGCACTGATCTGTCCTTGAGAAGTTCGTGACTCCTTGTCTGGAAGCAGGCAGGGTGATGGCATGAGCGTGCCGTGACAGAAGCCAGCCCAGGGGGCCCGGGGTGCTAGGGAGCACACGGAACACCCATACCAGCGCGGAGAATCTGAGAGGCCTCCTGAAGGAGCTGCCACACTCACAGACTCCTGGGGCAGGGGCAAGTGTGGACCTTTGAGTGATGTCATGGAGACAAAGATGGGCCCTAGACAGAAAAGGTAGATTGGGCACAGAGCCACTGCAGCAGACGGTTTGTTGAGTGCATGCTAAGAGAGAGACCCTGAATGCCAGTCTAGGGAAGGAGAAGGCATGGTCCATGTGCTCAGTAATCACTTGCTGAATGAATAATGAATTTCTAAAATATAAGTGCTTGGGACCCACCATCTGAGATACTGATTTAATGAAAATCTCCTCAGGGATTCTAATGTCCTCACGGGACAAAGAGATGTCTCCTGATTAAGCCCAGTATTTGCCACACTAAGATGATTTGAACTACCCGAGGGGCTTGTTAACATACAGATATGGATTCAGTGGGTCTGGGCTGGGCCCCTAAATTTCTAACAAGTTCCTTGAGGCTGCTATGCTGCTGGTCCCAGGACAGCTCTCTGCAGCAAGCCCTTCTTGCCTCTTCCTATCCCTCCCCCCATGTCCCCTCGACACTTCCCACAGGATCTGAGTTGCTCAAAGTCCTGCACAGCCTGTGTCTTCTCCCTGTACCCCATTTTCCTGCCTAGAACGAGCTTCTCCTCTTTCTCCACCCAGATGCCTCCCTTCTACCCCGTACAGCACCCTACAGTGCTGATGTCTTGGCGACACTTCCCAGGCCATCCTGTCGACACCTGTGTGGACATCGTCAGTGCAGAGCCTGTAGATTGCCACCGAACACCAGCCCCGGCACAGGGGCCAGCAAATAATAAGCCCTCAGGAAATATTTGGGGAGAAAAATGAACCTCCTAGAGGAGATAAGAGGAAGATGCATAATCACCACCCTAATATCAAATGCTTTTGGGCATTTATTCTGCTGTTGGTGCTTGGCGTATGATAAGTAATTTCATCCTCACAACAACCCTCAAGGAGTATCATCACCCCCATTTTATAAATGAGGACACTGAGGCACAGGCAGGTCTGAGTTTTGACCCAGGCAACGCGAGACAGACGCATGACAGGAGGGGAGGAATGCTGTCAGAGAGATGCCAGCATGCCATAGGCAAGGTGAGGGACAATTTACTTTCTAGAGGGGGATTGGGTCTTGAAGGTTGGGTGGGGTCCAGGGGGCAGAACTGTCAGAGAAGGTATGAAAGCAGTGGTGTGACAGTGGCCAGTTCATAGAACAGGCAGGTTTAGAACACAGTGAGCTGCTGCTGCAGAGGACCAGGGAGAGACAGGGCTCACCAGGAGATTAAAAACAGTTGTGTGGGGCCCAGAATACCAGGCTAGGAGTTTGGGATTCACATGCAAGGCACTGAAGAGGTTCTTGGGCAGAAGAAAGGCAGGGTCTTTGAGGGTCAGGGCCAAATTTACTGAGACAGTGTAGCCAAGTGAGAGGGTTTGGGTTTTGTATAGCCAGCTTATGTGGGTTCAAATGCCAGCCTCACCATCTGTGGCTACAAGACCTTGATCAAGTTACTTAATATTCTGTGCTTCAGTTTTCTCCTCTGTAAAATAAGGGGGGGGCGGATAGTGATAACAATTGGGTCTTTGAGAGTAACGAAGCAATAATAATCCTAATGTTAATTAGAACGCGAGAGATCTAGTACGGTCTTGGGTAAATTATGCAACATCTCTGAGCCTCAGTTTTCTCATCTGTGGAATGGGGGAGAATAATAGTCCCCACATCAAAGGACTGAGACGAGGATGTGATAAGGCGAGGTGTGTGCCAGGTGCTTAGCACCATGCCTGGCATATAACAAGAGCTCAGTAAGTCTGTGCTGAGCTGACGTTCGCAGCTGGTCTTCAGGACAATCGATCTCCCGGATGTAGAAAGTACTGGGGAGAGACAGTGGGGGAGGGCTCCGCTGGGGAGCTAAGCTCGCGGTGGAGCGGGGAAGGGGAGGGCAAGTGTCAGAGTGTGATGATGGTGCCCCAGGAAAAGGAGGGAAAGGCTGGGTGAGATGGTGGGGAGGGGAGGGAAGGCTCCCGGAGTCAGAGAGGAGGGAGCACAAGGGAGGCGGCGGGGTTTGAGCCCGGTCGGCAGGGAGAGGCTGGAACCCTGAGCGGAGCTGGAAGCCAGGTGTGCAGACAGGTTTGGCAGGAACGGGATGGTGGGAGTTCATCATCAGACACTGAACAGCAGGGAAACATACCGGGGATCTCGGGTAATAGAATCGTAGGTGATTATTTATTTTTCTTTATGCTTTTTTTATGTTTTCTAACTTAAAAAATGAGTATGTGTTATTTTATATCTACACTTTAATTCATAGTCTATGTTTTCATATTTAAATTTGATTTATTTAAATGGATAATATATTCATATGAATCTAAATTTAGGAGCTATAAGTGGTTTTTTTTTTCAGTGAATATTCTATTTCCTAGCCACCAAGTTCTTCTAAGAACAACCAGTGTTACTCATTTCTTGCATAGCCTTTCAAAGTTTTTCTATGTAGTCTAACATGTATTATTTTAGCATTAAAAATTATGTGAATTAAGAAAAAAGACTGAGAGAACTCACACTGGGTGGTGAACATAGAATGCAACAAGTAGACGGTGCACTGTCGAATTGTACACCTGGAACCTCTGTAATTCTTGCTAGCCAATGTCACCCCTATAAGTCTAACAATAAAAATATATATTTAAAAAGAAATAGAAAAAGAAAAAAGTCTGAAAGTCACATGCAACAAAAGAAAAAATAGGCAAATTGGACTTCATGAAAATTAATTTTGTGCATCAGAATATACTATTAAGAGGAAAATTTAGGTAGCTCGCAGAAATAATTTCTATGTAGTGCTTTCACATGTATTATACTATTTAAAGTTTTATGAGCTTATTTACTTGCAAGTCATATCTGATGAGATTAATACAGAGAACTCCTAACTAAAATTTGACAACAAAAAACCCCCAAACAACTCAATTCAAAAATGGGCAAAGGATATGAATGGACATTTCTCTAAAGAAGATATACAAATGGCTAATAAGCATATGAAAAGATGCTCAACAATCACTAATCATTAGGGAAATGCAAATCAAAACCACAATTAGATACCTCTTTGAACCGGTTAGGATGGCCACTATCAAAACCAAGCCAAAGGAAACCCAGGAAACAAGTTCTAGGGAGGATGTGGAGAAATTGGAGCCCTTGTGCACTGTTGGTGGGAAGATAAAATGGTGTAGCTGCCGTGGAAAAGTCTGGCAGTTCCTCAAAACATTAAAAAATAGAGCTACCATATGATCCAGCAGTTCCACCTCTGGGCATATAACCAAAAGAATTGAAAGCAGAGTCTCAAATATATATTTGTATACCTGTGTTCCTAGCAGCATTATTCATAATAGCTAAGATGTGAAAGCAACGAAAGTGTCCATCAGTGGATGAATGGATAAGCAAAATGTGGTGTGTCATACAATGGAATATGCTCAGCTTTAAAAAAGAAGGAAATTCTGACACATGTTACAACATGGATGAATCTTGAGGACAATATGCTAAATGAAATGAGTCAGTCACAAAAAGATGAGTGATTTCACTTAAGTGAGGAACCTGCAGTAGTCACGTTCATAGAAATGGAAAGCCGGGGTGGGGGGGTGGTTTTCCAAGGGCTGGGTTGGAGCCGGGTTGGGGGAGTAGGAAGTCAGTGTTTAATGAGGATACAGTTTCAGTTTTGCAAGATGAGAAGAGTTTTGGAGAGGGGGAGCCATGATGGGTGCACAAGAATCTGAAGGTACTTAATGCTGCTGAACCATATACTTAAAAGTGGTTAAAGACGGTAAAGTTTATGTCACGTGTGTATCTTACCGCGGTTAGACGTCTCAGTGTCAGGGGAGGCTGGGATTGGAGATGTGGATTTGGAAGTCACACACATGGGTATTGTAGTTGAAAGCGGGGGGGCTGGGGGTTAAGTTAGAAGCCCAAGAAAGAGGGTACAGACCCAGAAGGGAGGAGAAGAGAGTGGGTCCCCTGGTGTTGTGAGCACCTAGGCTCTGAGGTCCCATGGACATGGGTGCATTGTGGCTCTGCCACTGCATAGACGTATGAATTCAGCAAGTCACTTAACTTCCCTGAGCCTCAGCTTCCTCTTGTGTAAAATGGGGAATAATATTCATATCTAAGCTCTCAGTGGCACTGTGAAGATTAAACTAGACAATGCTTAAGCAAAACCCTTAGCACAGTGCCTGCCACCTGGTAAAACACTCAATAAAGGCAAGCTTGTAGTAGAAGTAATACTTAAAATATTTAACAACAGATACAAGATGTGTACAGACCCATTGGAAGAAACATTGCCTTTAATAAACCTGTGCAAAACAATCAATAAGTAAAATAAACCTGTGGATTCCAGGTGAGTATCTACCCTGGCCACGGGCTGGGGAGCAATCACCGAAGGGAGAACAAGGAAGGTGACCCGTCTGTCTGGGCACTTTTGAGAAAGTCCGTGTTACAGGGACGGGTGTGGAGCAGTTTCAAATGCTGTCTAGGAAGGCAAGGCCCGAGTGCGACATTCGGCTTGCCGACCTCTGAAGAGCTGTGTCATGGAGAGTTGGGGACCGAGTGAGAACAAGGTGAGGTATCTGAGAGCCTGATGCAGGCTGCTCACTCTGGAGAAATCTGGTGATGAGACGGAGGGGAGTACGCGGATATCCACCGACCGCGTATCTCACAAAATAGTTTCACTGCCCTGCAAAGTGTCTGGGCTCTGCCTGTTCATCCCTCCTTCTATTCAACCCCTGAAACTACTGATGTTTTTACTGTTTCTGTAGTTTTGCCTTTTCCAGGATGTCATACAGTTGGAAACATATAGAATGTCGCCTTTTCAGAGTGGCTTCTTTCACTTAGGAATATGCATTTACGGTTCCTCCATGTCTTTGCATGGCTTGATAGCTCGTTTCCTTTTTGCACTGAATAATATATCATTGTCTGAATGTCCCACAGTGGGATAACTGTTCACCCACTGAAGGACATCTGGGTGGCTTCTAAGAATTGGCATTTATAAGGAGTTCCCTGGTGGTGTAGTGGCTTAAGGCTTCGGCACTGGCGCTGTCAATGCTGCGGCCTGGGTTCGATTCCCAGCCAGGGAACTACCCACATACCAAAAAAAAAAAAAAAAAAAAAAAAAAGAATTGGCATTTATGAATAAAGCTGCTGTAAACATCCCTGTGCAGGTTTTGTGTGGGCACAAGTTTTCAACTCCTTTGGGTAAATACCAAGGAGCACAATTACTGGACTATGAGGTAAGAATGTGTATAGTTTTGTTAAGAAATTGCTGAACTGTCTTCCTCAGTGGCTGCATCACTTTGCACTCCCACCAGCGTTCTTGCAGTTGATGTCATCAGGGTTCTGGAGTTTGGCCATTCCAATAGGTGTGTAGTGGTAATTTGTTATTGTTGCATTTTGCATTTCTGATTGCATATGATGTGGAGCATCTTATCATATGCTTATTTGCTATTTGAATACCTACGTTGGTGAGGTGGCAAGGTCTTTAGTTCATTTTTAAATAATGTTTTCTTAGTGTTGAGTTTTAAGAGTTCTTTGTATATTTTGGATAGCAGTCCTTTTTCTGGTTTGTTTTTACAATGTCTTTTTTTTTTTTTCTTTATTTGGTATGTGGGTAGCTCCCTGGCCGGGAATCGAACCCAGGCCGCAGTGCTGACAGCGCCAGCGCCGAAGCCTTAAGCCACTACACCACCAGGGAACTCCTGGTTTGTTTTTAAGACAGGAAAATCCAAAATATGTTTGTAGGCAGATGAGCTTCCAAGATGTTGAACAGAAAAATAATTAGCAGGAATAAAAATGATATATGTAGTATAATCTGAATTTTCTTTCTTTATATTATTTGTAACTTTTAATTTTCTGTAATTTTAATTTTATATAATTATAAACAAAGTACAAAGCAATCTCAGATTCTGTTTATCCAGCTTCACCAATTGTTTACGTTTTGCTCCAATTGTATTTTATTTTATTTATTTATTTATTTATTTGTATGTGGGTAGTTCCCTGGCTGGGAATCGAACCCAGGCCGCAGCATTGACAGTGCTAGCGCTGAAGCCTTAAGCCACTATACCACCAGGGAACTCCCTTCAATTGTATTTTATTATTTCCTTTTTTACTGAAGTATAATTTATAATCAGTGGAGCACACAAATCTTAGGTTTACAAATCAGTGAATTTTACGTATGTGTAGACCCAATGTAAAAATATAGAACATTTCAGGACTCCACAAGATTCCCTTGGGCCCCCTCTCAGTCACTGACTTTTCAAAGGGAAGCCATTCTGTCACTAGAGATTGATTTTGCTGTTCTAGAACTTCACATAAAATGGAATCATATGGGAGTTCCCTGATGGTGTAGTGGCTTAAGGCTTCAGCGCTGGCGCTGTCAGCGCTGCGGCCAGGGTTCGATTCCCAGCCAGGGAGCTACCCACATACCAAAAAGCAAAAAAAAAAAAAAAAAAAAAAAAAAAAAAAAAAAAAAAAAAAAAAAAAAAAAAAGGAATCATATGGTATCACTCAACAGTATGTCTGTGAGATTCATCCATTAAAAAACCTCAAACAGCTTTATTAGATGTAAGACACCTACCATAATGTGACTTTTTAAAGTATACAATTCAGTGTTTTGAATATTCACAGACTTGTGTAATAATCCCCATGATGTAATTTCAGAACATTTTCATTCTCTCAAAAATAACACTTGTATCCATTGGCAATGACTTCCTATTCTTTTCTCTCCCTGGTCTCTGGCAACCATTAATCTATTTTCTGTCTCTATAGATTTGCCTAGTCTCAACATTCCTTATACATGAAATGATACAGTATGTGGGCTTTTGTGACTGGCTCCTTTTACTTAGTTAGCATAATGTTTTTAAAGGTCATCTATGTTGCAGTCTGTATTGGTACTTCCTTCCTTTTTTATTGCTGAATAATGTTCCATTGTATGGATATAATACTTTTTTTGGTGAGGGGTGGGGGGTGGGGTATTTTCCTGGCTGGGAAGCGAACCCAGGCTGCAGAGTTGAGAGCACCGAAGCCTAGGCACTACACCACCAGGGAACTGCCTTTTTTTTTTTTTCTGGTGGTTCCCTGGCTGGGAATCCAGCCTGGGCTGTGGTGGTGTGCGCATGGAAGCCTAGCCGCTGCACCACCAGGGAATCCGCAAAGGATATGACACTTTTTGTTTATCCATTCAGCAGTTCATCCTGTTTTTTAACAAGTAACACTAGTTTGTTCTTTTTTATTTCTGTGTGGTAGTCAATTGTATGAACATACTCAATTCATCCATTTTACTGCTCATAGACATTTCTCCTAGTTTTTGGCCATAGTAAGCTGCTATGAACATTTTGGTGTATGCCTTTTTTGGGCCTGAGCGCTGATTTCTGTTTGGTATATACTCAAGAGTAGAATTGCTAGATTATAGGGTATTGCATGTATATTTTACTTTAGTAAATACAGCTAAACACTTTCCCAAAGTGGTTGTAGAAAGTTACATTCCCACAAGCAATTTATGAAAGTTCTAATAGCTCTCCATCCTTGCCACCACGTGGTATCTTAATTTTAGTCATTCTAGTTGAGGGTAGTGCTATCTCATTGTGGTTTTAATTTGCATTCTGTGATAACTAATGTTTAGCACCTTTTTTCATTTGCCTACTGGCTAATTAGGTATTCTATTTTATTAATATACAGTGTTCATTCAGATCTTTGGTCATTAAAAAATTGGGTTGTCTTTTTGTTAACGTAGATGTTTTTGATAAATTCTAGATAAGTGTCCTTTGTTATATTTATGTATTATATAAATATAATACATAGTTATATGAAAATATAAATATTTTCTCCCAGTCTGTGGTTTGATTTTTTAATTGCTTACATGTACCTTTTGATGAACAGAAGTTCTTAGTTTTAATAAAGTTCAACTTAACAATCTTCTCTATGTTTTATACTTTTTGGATCTTGTTTAAGAAATTTTCATCTATTTCAAGGTCATGAAAATATTCTCCCCTGCTTTCTTTCAGAAGTTTTATTGTTTACTTTTCACGTTTATATCTCTGATTCATCCAAAACTATTTTTTCCAGTGGTATGAGGGTAAAGCTCAATATTCATGTTTCCACAGGTGGATATGCAATTGACCTAGCACCATTTATTAAAAAGACATTCTTTTCCCTACTTATTTGCAGTGGTACCTTTATAATAAATCAGGTGACTATATGTATGTGTATCTCTCAATTTTATTTTAAATATGTATATATAAAGATTTGAAGAAAATAACAAGGTTTGTGAATAATTGCTATATAGTCTTGATAAGATTATATTTGTGATTTTCTTTTCTTTCTTTTTAGTATTTTTCTATACCAACCATACAAAACAGATTGAATATTTTTTAAACTGTTATAAGAATACACACTATCAAGGGTGCAGATTCTTGGAAGATGGGGGCCTAGTGAGGCTGGACAGAAAGTGGAAGGCCTTTCTTAGGGAAGCATCTAGGCTGGGGGATGGGAAGGAGAGAATTCAGGGTCTGGCCAACAGAGGCCTTCTGTCTTCTTAGTAACCTCAGTTCCCTGGACGAGAGTGGTGCTAGGAGGCTGGGGCCCAGGAGGAAAATGGAAATGATTCTACCCATAATGCTCTGTTGGATAACAACAACAACAACAACAACAACAACAACAACAACAACAAAAAGATTAAGCTCTGTTGTAGTGCACACTGCTTTCAGGTCCAAGTCACTGTGTTCCTCCCAGTGATTTATGCTCATTTTAAAGATAAGGAAACATGCTCTCTGACTGCTGCTCAAACATTCACTAGGACCATTTTCTGCCAAGCCTTGTGTTAGTTCTGGATCCACAGAGACAGATAAAGCACAGAGGAGGTGCACCTAACTGGCCCGGAGGGTCAGGAAAGACATTTTGGAAGAGGTGCCGTCGAACTGATTGTTTTTCTTCCATTTTGGGAAAAATTATGTAAGAAATATATGTTAGAAATACAGGTAAGCAAAAGATAAAAATCAATGGCAACCCTTTTTCCAAGACATAATCCCTATTTACACTGTTATAATGCCTTTAAACTTCATTTTCTTGCTCTTTCTTTGAGACACACACACACACACACACACACACACACACTCTTCACAAAAATAAATGAAGTCGTGCTCTAATAGCATTTTATAATTTGCTTTTCCTCAGTATATTTTAAATCAGTAAAAACAAATCTACTGGGAGTTCCCTGATGGTGTAGTGGCTTAAGGCTTCGGCACTGCGCTGTCAGTGCTGCGGCCTGGGTTCAATTCCCAGCTCAGGGAGCTACCCACATACCAAAAGGCAAAAAAAAACCCAAAACAACAAACAAACAAACAAACAAAAAACAAATAAAACAAATCTACATACAAATTTTAATGACTTTCTAGGTATTTTTCAACCTAAGAATGTATAAAAATCTATTTACTTAACCTTATTGTACATTTATTTATAATATTTAATGACTATACACAATGTTGAGAAGAACTTTTAAACCCATGTCTGTTACTTTTCCAATTTTTTTAATATAAAAATATTTTTTTATTGTTAGACTTATTGGGGGGACATTGGTTACCAAGAGTTACATAGGTTCCAGGTATACAATTCTATAGTGCATCGTCTATTTGTTACATTATACCTTCACCACCCAGAGTCAGTTCCCTTTCCATCACCATATAATTGGCTCCCCCAACCTCCTCTCCCACCCCTCCCCCTTTACCCCCAAATAACCCTTAAACTACTGATTGTGCCCATGAGTTCTTTTGTTTGTTTTTTTCTTTGTTGCTTTCGTTTTATATTCCACATATGAATGAAGTCATATGGTTCTTGGTTTTTTCTGTCTGGCTTATTTTGCTTAGCATGATGGTCTCCAGGTCCATCCATTTTGTCACAAATGGCAGTATTTCATCTTTTCTTATAACTGAGTAATATTCCATTGTGTGTATGTACTTTTCCAATTTTTAAATATGAATTCTAAGAGAAAATTGGTTATTTTTCCCATCTATATTTCTAAACCTGGCCAACAGTGGGCATTTTTATTCTTTTTTTTTTTTTTTTTTAATTGATAGGTAGGGGTTCCCTGGTGGAGTAAGTAGTGGCGAGGCTTCTGCGCTCTCACCACTGAGGCCTGGGTTCGATTCCCACTCAGGGAACCAACCAAAAAAAAAAAAAAAAGATAGGTGAAAAATGACATCCTATGTTGTTTGTTTGTGTTATGATTTTTCTATTTTTTTCATAAATATTGACCATCTGTATTTCTTTTTGAATTGCCTCCCCTCACCCTTTTATTTATTTTTTTTGCCATTTTTATTTTGGATTATTTGGGGTTTTTCTTATATATTGTAGGTAGTAATTCTTTGTCATAGAAAAATCTTTTTTCCAGTTTTCTTTTGCCTTTTTATCATAAGCTTTTTCTGAAATTCATTTGGAAGAGTAGTTTAGTCATGGGAGGAAGACATTCCAAAGGAGACTAATGAGAAATTTGCCCTCTTAGATAGAAAATGTATTAGAAAGATACCGTCATTAAAGTATTGTGGAAGGGGCACAGGAACACACAGAAAGATCAATGGATACAATTCAGAAACGGATCCAAGCATATGCTATAAGAAGTGGATACATGATGAAGGTGGTGCCTGAAATCAGAGGAGAAAATGGTGTGTGGACAACTGGCTGTTAGAAAAATTAGATTTCTTCCTCACTTCAAAATCAAAATACCAGGTGGATTAAAAGATAAGTGTAAAAATTATTTTAGAAATTAAAATAATCTTGCAGTGAGCAGTAACCAAAAAAAGCCAAAAGAAACAAACAAACAAAAAAAACCCCAAAAACCAAAACCAAAAACCCCATAACGCTTTGCCTACCTAAAAAACATTTTTTAACCAATTCCTAAAAGGGATTTGTGTGCAAGTAATCACGTAGCGGTAAAGAGAGGCTTAGCAGGGCATTATAGTCAGAGAAAAACCCGTCTGACCAAAAGGTCTGGAGGCTGAAATGGACAGCAGCGTGCCCACACTATAGAGTCTGCAATCGAACTCAGAGCTCCCACAACGGGCCCGGGGCTGAGTCCATGTCCTCCCCACAGGCCGTCATAATTATGTAAAATAGCACTTTTCCCATATATGGTACTTAATATCTGTTTTTCTGGTAGGATGACATGGGACAGGGAAAAGAGCTCGAGAGGCGGGTGTCAAAATCCCAGACCTTCCCAGTCTGCTCCCGCCGGGCCTCGACCACGCCCAGGCAATGCAGCAAAATCCTGGCTGTGAGCGCTCTCCGAACCTCCTCCTCCTGATTGGACTCCCTCTGTGTCAATTTCCCTCCTGGACCTTGGCTGTCCGTTGGACCGGCCCTAGAAGGCGTGGCTCCCGCCTAGGAAGCGCGGGGGAAGGTAGGGAGGGTGGAGGTGGGGCGGAGGGGAAGATGAATTTCCACCTCTCTGGGCCCAGAGGTCCCGCCTATCTCTTCTCACAGGCCAACATGTCTGTCGATCAAGGCTGGAGCAGGTTGGAGTGGGTGAGACAGATCGGGAGGCGGAGCCGTCCCTCCAAGCTCCGCCCCGGAGCCGGTGCCGGGCGAGGAATGGGCGGGCGGCTGAGAGGGCGGGGCGGGAAGGCGGCGAGGAGCCGAACTGGGTGCGGTGAGGCGCGCAGATCACCGCGGTTCCTGGGCAGGGCACGGAAGGCTGAGCCAGGCTGACCTGCTGCAGCTCCCGCCTCGCGCGCTCGCTCCACCCCGCCATCGCCAGAGCGCTCGAGAAAGCCCTTTCGGGAGAAGCAGAGCCTGTTTCCAGGGGCAGATCCAGGTTCAGGTGAGCAAGCCCCACCGGTCGGTCCCGCCCTGAGCAGGCGGGCGGGGGTGGCGGCGACTGGACTCACGGCGTGTGGGGCGAACGGCCGACGTGTGGTTGCCGGCCTCGGCGCGGCCGGGCTCGAACGCCGCGGGGTTGGGTCGGGGCACCGCATCCTTCTCTGAGGAGCACCGGGACCCCTGCGCGGACGCTCGGGGACAGCGCCTCTGGAAGCGAGGCCTTGGGGGGCAGAGGAAAGGCTCCGGGGCCAGCGTACCCCGGAAACCCTCCGTCTCCCCCAACCCGGCGGGGCACCCGGGAGCCTCGACCTCCCCCTGCTGCCCGGGTACGCGCCCCGCCCTCGCTTCGCCCAGTTACCAAGTTGGACAAACTTTTTAACCCCTTCCGGGCAGCCGCTGTCCCTTAGACCCAGACGTGTGGGGGCAAGGTGGGGGGCTCGGGGGCTGCGGCTTTTTGCAAGTTTCCAGGCCTTTCCGAAAACGGAGGTAACGGGCAGGCGGGGACCGTTTGGCAGCTGTCAGGGCGTCCTCCTGAGTCAGAATCGGACAGCCCGGCCGCAGACATTGCACTCAGCTCAGTTTCCGCCCTCCGCTCCCGACTTCCTCATTCGCCTGACTGAGAGCCGTCGGGCGGATGAGGGCACCGAGAGAGGCGCGGGTGGGTGCGTGGGGAAGGGGGACCTGTGGGTACCGGGCCGGAGAGGCGGGAAAGACTCCCCCGCTCGCCCTCGGACCCTCAACCTTTGACTTCTACCCGGGAAAGGGAGGCCCGGGGATGCCCGCAGCCATCTGCGCCGTCCGGGCACGCACCTGGCTCCACCGCACCTGGGGGCCGCCCCGCCCGGCCGGGGGCGCGGGGAGCTGGGTCCTGCTCCTGTAGGACTGGGCCTGGGCTACTGCATCCTTCCTGTTTGGGCCAGATCCGGGGTTTTCGACACCCCCACTTCCCTGTGCAGGGGTCCTCATGCCATGCTGACCTGGGGCCACTCCCAGGGCAGGACTGCGCCCCGCTCCCATTCCTCCGGAGAGTCCCACCGTTTCAAATGGAAACGGAGTACCTATCAGCAAAAGGGTGCCTGCTGTCTAGAGGTGGCGGCAGGGTGAGTGCCATGGCTGCTGTCTGCGGGCCCCGCACGACCGGTGTCGGGGGAAAGGTGCCTGGGAAGTCCCAGGTCCTGGAGGCAGGCGGCTTCCTCCACTGGGCACTAGGAAAGGCCTAGCCACTTCTCGTTTTACAGCGCCCTTTTCTAGGCTTTACAGGATTTCCAAGTAACTGTTGGGTAACTGGAAGGGGAGAGCCCCCATTTCTGACGCCACTGTCTGAGGGCAACCTGGTACCTTACCTGGTGGTTTATTCTCATTTTGGTAAGGAGGGAAGCTGCTTTAAGTCCCGTGTAGACAGTCTTTCTATTAATATTAGTCAATTAATGTACAAGGTTGCTGGGGTGAGGGGTGGGTACACAGATGTGTAATTGAGCAAATATTTAACTGGCTTCTCTGTGCCAGGGACTCTGCCAGGTGGTGTGGTGGTGGTGGGGGTGTGATTGAGTAAGACCTGGCCCCTGCCCTTGGCACTTAGGGGAGAGCTGACATAAATCTGTAGATCACTCTAGTGTGAGGTGAAGATGACAGAGACCCCAGAAAGGTACTGTGAGTCACTGGGACTGGGTGAAAGGAGCCAGCGCATCCTGCCAAGAAGCCGCTGCCCTCGGGAGTTTACATTCCTCAAGGGGAAATAGTGGCCCCATGACTGAAATACAAAGGAGCCTGTGATGAGTGTCCCGGGCATGCCACAGACAAAGGACTCGAGGAATTCCGGAGAGGGGCCACCTCTGTCCGCGGAGAGGAAAGCGGCCTCAAGGAAGGCACACACTGCAGGTCTGGCCAACGCGGGCACGCACTGGGTGTTGGAAAGTGAGGACTCATTTAGTGGATAATTGAGGGGTAATTAAAAGCGTCAAGAGATTGCTCAGTGTAATTTGAGAGCTGCTGTGCCCCCCAGATGGCTGCGGGGTGACACCAAAGAGCTCAACTCTTCACATTCAGCAAGTCCTGGCAGTGCCTGTGGGCAAACCCAGGTGCTGGCAGATCCAGGTGCCGGGATTGGCAGGCTCTGCGTGGGGAAGGGCAACCTGAGAGGTCCATTCTGTGGGACTGCTGTGTGAAGGCGGGGAGAGGAAAGAGAGGGTCAGGGCCCGGCTTTCTGGTTTGTTTTTGTTTTTTTTTTAACTTTTTAACCCAAGGGGTAGGAGATGGGACAACTTCCTCTTTTAGGATGAAGGTCGCATGTTAATCTCAGCCTGCCTTCCGCCTGTTCCTGCTCCAGAAAAAAACAAAACCAGGATCTGTTAGCTTTTTAAAAGGAGAAAAGCACATTTAAAAAAAGTGTGGAATTGTTGTGTAGCCTGGTAGGGATTGCTAGAAACCAGGCTAGCTGAGCTTTCTTCACTTCCTCTTGTGGCTAATCCTTCAGTAAAGTACTTAAGACAGCCTTTACCAGCTTGACATCTTCATTTCAAAAGGAGAGGAGGGGTTGGCTGTTGTTTTCCTCAGAGGCTGCCCTGCCCTTCTTTTGGAGGGGGAGACAGAAACCCAAAGCAGAGGGGGAAAAAAAATCTTGCCTTAACAGCTTCCTCCCAAGCATCGTGTTCCAGAAATATTTAGAATAACAAAATTTGTGTGTCCTCTTAATTAAACAAACATCCTAATTTGCTGAGCATTAAACAGCATCTCTGCCTGCAGGGGCAGGAAGTGCAATTTCTTTGTGTAGCCCCAGTCAACTGCCTCTGAGTCTTAACCCTTGGTGCGCTGAGCCCCTGGGCTCAAGTCCTCTGGTGACCACAGAATGGAGCCGTGGCTGCCCCCCTGGGAAGCTGTGCTCCTGTGACTTACAGAATCCCATTCTTAGAGCTGGGAAGAGTGGGGTCTTGGGTGTTGGAACTAGGCAGAGTTCCAGTGCTGACCCTGCCACTTACTTAGACAATAACTTTCCCTGAGCCTCAGTGTCCTCCTGTGTCCTTATCCGTAATATGGGATTCATGACACCTATCCTGCAGGGTTAGATGTGAGAACTAAAAGAAATAAGGTATGTAAAAGGCCTGATATAGAGTGGCAATGTATATTTTTAAGAAAATATATAAATGTTCAGCCTTAACTCCTTGGGCTGTCGGGGGAGGAAACAGTTGAGGGAGGTTAAGTGGTTTTCCTGGCTTAGTGCTCTTCGTGA
The DNA here is from genome assembly GCA_004026885.1 of Lyroderma lyra. Taxonomy (NCBI): domain Eukaryota; kingdom Metazoa; phylum Chordata; class Mammalia; order Chiroptera; family Megadermatidae; genus Lyroderma; species Lyroderma lyra. The sequence goes on from PVJL010002612.1 coordinate 162,329, forward strand.
TTTCTAAAAAGGTGTGCTTGTGTATGTGCATGTGTGTGTGTGTGCAGTGCTCATGGACTCTGAGGGCCAAGTGGTAAAAATGCCAGTGGTTCTGGGGCCCATCTGCTGATGCTTTTGGATGCACTTGAGTTTGTGCTGAGTCCTGGGGAGCCCCATTTCAGTCTGCAGAAGGTGTGCAGACTAACTGGTTTTAGTTCTAAAATGTAGTTTCCTTTGACCTACACATAGCCAAGGGGTGACATGGAAAGTGCACTGGATTTGAGTGTCTGGAGACCTGGCTTCCAGCTCTGGCTGGGGGAACATTTGATTTTGGTAGCAAGTGCCATTATTGCTTATAAAGACATCACACCAGTTAATGTGCTCACTAATTATGCATGAGAGGTCTGGAGAACTGAAAAATAACAGCAATTTTAATTTCTCCAAGATGCCCCAGTTTCTCAGATACTCTCGTGCCCTATTGATTGGATAAAGTTGTAATAATTCTCTTTTTTGAAGGTAGTTTAAGAGTATCTGTCAAAGTGTAGTCCTTCTGTTTGAATTCTAGGAATGCATCACACAGATGAACTCAAATGTGCAAAAGGAAATGTCTGAAGATATTGTTTGCAGCTTGTCTTAGACAAAGACAGAAAAACAAGCTATCAAAAGGGTCAAATAAATCATGGCACCCCTGTACAGTGGGAATCCTTGCAGCCTGTAAAAAAATGAGGCTGACCTATATGTACTGATAGGGCATGCTTTCCAAGATAGGTTGTAAGTAGAAAAAACTAGATGTAAAGTAGTATATGTGGTGTTCCCTTTGTGGGAAACATGCTGTGTCTCTTTGGCTCTTGTGCATGGAAAGATGCCATGCATGGTAATAGTGGTTGCCTCTAGAAAGGGCCCAGGAAGCAGGATTGGGGAGGGGGATATGAGCATTACTTTTCACTAAATGCCTTTGTACATGTATTGCTCTTAAATAGTCAAAAACTTAAAATTTTTAATTTTTATTATCTATAAAAGTAAGCGGGCTGGCTGGCCAGTCTCGTAGGTCTCAACTTTAACATGCATTGCTCTGGATTCCAGTGCATTTCTGTTGAATGCCTACTGTATGCAAGGAAGGAGGAGTGGTTAAAAATGGACTGACTTGCTCTTGTGCTTGGAACATTGTTGGGTACTGTTTTCTTCTCCATGATGTCATATTATCACCGGAGTAACCCCTTAAACAAATGTCTGCTCTGATCCACTCCCTCGAATTCTGGAAAATGGTAGATGATTGCTTTTTCTTTGCTGTATGAGAAAAGGAAGCCTGCACTATGTGTCTGGAAAGTATTTCGGGATCGCCTTTTGCCAGGTTTCCCACAATTCCCCCGGCTCCAGATCCTGGGGAGCCCATCCTGACCAGAAGTGTACACCAGGCCTTTATTCTCTTAGGTCCTCTAAACTTGGGATCATTGCAGCCACTAGTGCATCTCTTCCCACTCCATCCCCAGGTATCCCTCAGACATCTAGCCTGTGGTTTTTATGTGTTAGTAACAGTGGAAAAGACCAAATTCTTGAGAAAATGTGATCAGAAAGGTGTTTTAAATTGGAGGGCCCCCATTCTCTCCCAAATTAAGGAAGACTGTCTTAGTCATGCATGATGTGGGTACTGGAGAAGCTGCCAGCTCTGCTGGCTGTGGAGTTGGCCCTTTTTCATGGCGAAGGCAGCAGAAGACCCCTTCAGGGTCTCGGGCAGGCCCGTGTCCCTGCCAGGCGTTCCTCCTCCTGGAGGAATGGCGTGAGTCACACATGAGTATACAGAATGAGCCTCGGTCTAAAATGGGCCTGCCACCACATGGGTTTGAAGGCTGGATGCTGGCCTATATCTTCACTGCCCCCACCGCATCCCCCAACCCTGTGCTTTGATGGTACTGACTATTTGGGAAGCGTGAGGGGAGCTTCCCTCTTGTGTCTGATGCATGTCTCTTTAAAAAGTAACTTAGGCTTCTGTTGGAATTTCTCAGGCCCCCATTCTGCTGACTCGCTCGCTCTCAAGCCTGAGGTGATTCAGCACCTGGAATGGGACACAGTGCACTGGGCCTGGGCAGGGGGGCCCAGACAAGGCTCCTGGCCGAGGACAGGGCCTTCCTGGGATCTTTTCCCCAGCCTGACCTTCACCCCCCATTTCTCACAGGGGCATCTTCTGTAGCTGCCTTCTCCAGCTCCGTTGGCTGCCCCGCCTGGAACCTTCCCTCTGAGGCGGAGGGAGAGTTACAGGGACTTCCGGAAGTTGCCACTGACGGGTGTGGCTTCCTGCCTGGGCAGGTTGGGCGTGGGCCTGTGGGCAAGCTGAAGGTGGAGCTGATCTGCCACCTTCCAGTCTTCTCCTAGGTGCTTCTCACAGGTCTTTGGTCCTTAGGCTCCTGCTCTACTGCCCGAGGGAACAGGGACAGAGGTCTCTCAGTCACTTCCATGGACATTCATTTACATTTTGGAAACTTCTGTCTTAGGTTTCTTTTCCTTTCATTTTAACTCTACTGCTAACTAATGCCCTGCTTAGGAAAAACCAACAAATTCAGATCCTCCCGACTGGATTTACTTAGAATTAGAGAATGTCCGAGCTGGAAAAGACCTCAGGGGAGTGCAATTTTCTCCTCCAGTCAGAGGAGCGGTTTGCCCGAGCTCATCTGTGAGTTGGTGAAGAAAGCCTTGGCCCTGCTTTCGCTCAGCCCCGCTGCCTTCCTTTCACAATCGGGTGGCCGCACTTAAGTGTTTTCGAACTGTTACCATCCCTTTTATACACTGATTACCCAAGCAACATACACTCAACTTCTGTAATCTGTCCTCAAGAGTCTGTTCTTCCACGCCCGTAATCTTTTTCTTTTTTGAGGTGGGGGGGCGCTGGGTTTAAGAAATGGGCTGTGAGGTGTTTTGGGTTTCTCTGAACTCTTTCCAGTCCGACAGGGACATTTATGCTGAAAGTTCTCACAGCTCAAAAATCAATATTTCACATGGGGTCGTGCCAGGCAGCAGGGTGGGCCATTCAGAGAGCCACACTGGCATTCCACTGTCCTTTAGCCAGTTCTGATTTCTAGTAATTTTAAGTCGTTTATTGTTTTGGATGACCAATTTGTTGTATTTTCGGTATGAAACCCACAGTGAGGGAGCAAAACAAGGGTTTTGGGGTCAGATGGGCCTGGGACCAGACCCTCACCTTTTTTCCTATGAGCTGTTTGTTCCGGGGAGCCTCAGTTTCCTATCTGCACATGGAGATGCCTGCTTTTTTAGGCTTGTCCTAATTCACATGCAAATATGTGTAAGTGGTCTAGTTGGTTTTTTCTCCCCTTCTTCTTCCTTTTTTCATATTATCACCAATATCATTAGATGGTGGGAAATAAATGTTTAGGTTTTAAAGATTTTACATTTGTCTAACAAAGCCTGTCCCTTGATAACAAGGTGTGGTGACTAAGGTGACTGAGGAACCTGCCAGAAGACTTCCTGGACTTGGATGCCAGGTCTTCAAGGCCTGCAACCTTTGCATCCTTTGTACTACACAGTACAATTCACCTTGTTATGTCTGAGCTGGTTTAAGCCTTTTGGAAAAGGCTGTTACAAAGCAGTAGAGGCACCTTTATTTAGAGTTGTCTGTTCAAAAGTCACCACATTTCCTGTGTTTTGCATTAAGTCACTGGGCTGGAGAAGGCAGCTTCCTGTCTGATAAACATAAAGACGAGGCATTTGGAACAGTTTGGGTGACTTAATCTAATTGCTCTGGAGCGGTGGCTGGGTGGGATTTTAGAACCTAATGGACTGTGAAGATGTGGAGGTTAGAGGTAGCTTCTTTTTTTCCTCTCTGGACCCCAGGTTCTTGCCTGGTGCCTGGCACAGAGTCAGTCCTTAGTCCTTGGTGCCCCAGTGACATTTGGGTCTCATGAGTGCCTTTGACTGTAAGCCTGGGGATGAGGAGGTCCAGGCAGCCAATGCTTTGGAGTGCCATCTAGTTAGTGATCTCTCCACTAACGGGGATGCAGGATACTTGTCTGGAAATCTCTGGGGTGAGAAAGGTGTGGCAGGGAGTCATTTTAAAGCTTTTGTCTGGTTTTTTTTTATGTTTAAGAGCCAACTATGGGGCATGAGGGTATTGATCCCAAATTCCTTTGCCAAGCTAATCACAGAGACTCCTCGGGCTCCTGCTGTGTGGCCTGCACTGTGCCATGCTTGCTGGGGCTTCGAGGGAGGTGGAGGGCAGAGAGCCCGTCATTGTCCTCAGGAGCCTTACACTCCAGTAGGGAGTTGGGACATTAGGAGACACCTGCTACATGAAGCAGGCCTGTGCTACCCTGAGTGACTGGGGATTGCTGAGCATCTTGAGCGAGCTTTCTGGAGGCCAGACTTGCCTGAGAGGAGGAGGGAAGTTGGAGAAGGTGGAAGGAAGGAAACAAGGGAGGAAGAGGCTCTGGTCTGGGATTCACGATGTCTGGGTTGAAGTCCTCCCTTCTCTGCTAATAATAATACTAGTGATAAAAACAGTTAAAATTTATTGAGTGTTTGCTGAGTACCAGGCCCTCTGCTCATGCTTTTTACGTGAATAATTTCCTACTTCATTCTCATGAGGTAGGAAATTATTGCCATTTTAGAGATAAGGAGACTGAGCAGGGATTCAGACTTGGGCACTCTGACTCCAGAGCCCTGTGTGACCTTGGAGATGCCCTTCATTCCTGGGCTTGTTAGTGATTGGCCTGGTCCCCAGGCCTCCTCCTACCATGGTCAAGAAGTAAAGAAAGGAGCAGAGCTCTGGGCGTGGCAGAATGGGGCCTTCTGTTCTGTAGTGCCTTTGGCTACTCAGGAGGTTGCCAGTTGGATAGTGTTGCCTTGGCTACGGACTTCACCTTTAACCTCAACCGGCCATTTTTCAAATGTGTGTGGTTGGTCCTAAGGGAGGGCAGGTGAAAGGCTTATGAGTGGGCAGTGTAAATCCTAGCTGCTGTGCCTACCTGTTGGTGGCTGGATGCTGGCTGGTTTTCACTGGGGAGCCAACTGGCCTGCCTGCTGCCATCTTGACCAGTGGGCTCTTCTTGACTTCAGCCCACTTGCATTCAACAAACTTTAATTCCTTCATTTGTCCATCATCACTCAGTAACTACTCCTCAGAGCTTATCCTGTGTGCCAGGCACTGGGCCAGGTGCTGGGAATAGAGAAGTGAAGGAAGCGGGGGCCCTAGTTTCCAGGAACTGATTGATGGTACCCCACCAGCTCCAGAGTGGTGGGGACCCAGGAGGGGCTGAGAAGGCTTCCTGGAGGAGGTGGTGTCTGAGCTGACTTACAGGTAGGGACGTGGCTCAGCACATCCAGGGAGCTGGGCTGGGACCTTGTCCAGTCATTCTGGCAGTCCTTTGTTCAGAGGTGGTGATTCAGGTCCCCGGGTGCTCTGAGTCACTGGGACTGGTAAAAGATTTCCCTAGGAGTTCCGCTCCCAGCCCCTCTTGCAGCCTTTTGCATTGCCTAAATGGCCCATTAAGACCTTTGCCATTTCCCAGGAAATGTGGGCATGTGCCATTCCCCTCCCAGGTTCTTAACCCCTGAGTAGCTGCTGGGAATTCTGCCGGTGCCCTCTGGGTGCATGGTAAGAAGGCTGTTTCCAGCTGAAAGGACTTGGGGTGAGATTTTTTTTCACGGTGTTGAGAGAGACACGATTGTTACTGGAATTAGTTCTCTTTCTAAAGTAAAAAATGGGCGTGGGGGGCATTGTTTATAGCACAAAACAGTATAATAACAAAGTAGCAGGAAGCAAATTCAGCCCTTACCCCATCCACAGTTTGCATCTTTCTAGGCTTCCTGTCCAAATGACATACATCTTGTACAAAACTGTAAGCAGAACAAGTACTGTTTGTTTTGGGTTCTGACTGACTCTTTCAGTGCCGTGGTACAAAGTTTTCTGTTATAACATTCTCCACCATTATATTTATGGCCATGTTACGGCAAACACATCTCATAATGTTTTAAGAATTAGTGTTGGCCCTCATTCAGAGCTGTCCTGGGCTGCAGGTTGGACATGCCTGGTCTAGACTCAGGGGAAAAAGCCACCTCTCTCTGGGTTCTGATAGAGGTGAGCTCAGGAAAAAGTGGAAACTGGGATGCCCAATTTGAGTTGATGGAAAACAGGTAAAACCACTTTGTCATTTGTGGTGAGAAGGCTTAGAAACGGTGACTTAGGAGATCTTCCTGGGCTAGCTGAAGATCTCCAACCACCTGCCCCCTTTCCAGTAGTTCCTGCAGGAGGCCCGGGCCAGAAAACACCCTGAGAGGAAGTGAGGGGGCAGAGGCTCCCAGGGGCCTTGTCAACAGGGAGGCTGGGGACATGGTGACTGTGTCCCCAGAGGCAGCTGAGGATGGAGGCAGCAGGTGGGTGGGCGAGATGGGATGGGGTGGTTTCTCAAATGTCCAGAAGCCAATGGCAGGCCACTTGGCCTCTGCTGTGGCTGCTGCCTTCCGGATTGTAGCAATAAGTTGCAACAGTATAGTTTAGTTGTAAAGAGGAAGTTTCAGAATCCTAGTGGCTGCTTTTGAGCGCAGATACTATTTACAACAGTAAGGGTTATTTGCAGGTGGGGTGGGCTGGGCAGGGCAAGAGGGAGAAGGTGGGTGGTCAAGGGTCTAGATCAGTGGTTCTCAAGATTTTTCCACTCGTGTACCCCTTTTAAACTCATTTCTGTAACTTGTACTCCTTGTTTTTAAAACAGCTGTTTTTTAAATACACTTACTTGTTCAGTGCCTATCTTAATGTAAAGTAGTGGAAATAAGGTAATAAGTTAGGAAAGAAAAATTACTGCACTAAAAGTACAAACCATAGATTTAATTTTACAATATTCGTATTGATAATGATAATCAAGTATTTAAACATTAAGTAAGAAAGCTACTTGAAAAGAATCCTGATTAAAGACAATGCACTGATTTTTACTCAGTCAATAACTAAACTGATCAAACAGTCGGGCTACAGATATATTTATGTTTGGGGGGAGTTCTAGAAAAGTAGCAAATGGATAGTTCTGGAACTGTGTGTAATGATTGGTAGAAGAGCGGTTTTGGGGAAGGGTTCATAGCCACGCCCTCACCAATCCTTGTTCAATAATGTGACCTAATTTTGAAGTGTCTCCATTAATGGTGATTCCAATTTAACATTTATTGTTCCACAACTAACATTTTGCCTTTTTTACTTGTTTTTTCACCATTACTGATTATTTTTCACGTACCCCTGAACAGCGGCCTAGCGTGTACCCCTGTGGGTACATGTACCGCCGCTTGGGAACCAACTGATGGTCTAGAAGCTGAAATGCAGTGTTTTTGCTGTAGTATTTTCTTTCATTCCAGATAAATGGCTTCCTTGCCCATGTCCTTTACTCTTTCCAGCCCTCACTGTCCCTGGACCCTCAGCCCCAGCTCCTGGCTCAAGAGAGCTGAACCTGAATTCTGTCATCTGGGAGAGCAGGAGAGAAGTTGTTTGTTATTGGGAAAGGAGCCAAAGGCTTGTTGTCACCTACCACTGACGGAATGAGAGGGCCTCGGGCGGGCCAGGGACATTTCCATGGTCTTGTGTGTGTTTCAGGTTTTGTCATCCTTGGGTCCCCTCTCCAGCTTGCCGTGGGGATTTGGTTCAGTCCCAGGCCACTCAGGTTTGAGGTTTGACTACGAGAGCTCTGTCATAGTCCTCAGTGCCCCACATGCAGTACACACTCAGAAAACCAAGAACAGACCCTAAACCTGACTTTAAATTTTACATATTGACTTAAAATTAGTAATAAGACTGAGATATAAGCTAGGTATTTCAGCACTTGGTAGATTATAATGTTCCCTGGTGGTTGAGGTGATGTCTTTTGTGTATCTTATTTATATCTCCTGTCACATGTTTACGTTACTGGTTGGTGATGATTTTAGGCTTGAGATTATCTGTGAGTTTATACTATTTTTAATTACTTGCCAATTATAATATTGGAGGATGGAGAGCTGGGTATAAGGAACAGAGAATTAGATAAAGCAGGAGGCAGCGGGGTGTGGGAAGGGAGTGGGTGACTTCAGAAGCAGTAGCAGGGTTTAAATTCCATTTTCACTAAGTTTATTTGTTCATTAAATATGTATCAAATGCTGGGATACATGATTGAATAAAACGACCAAAGTCTCTGCAGTTAACATTCCAGTGGGGAGAACCGGTCAGGATGGTGATAGGTGCTAAGGAAAACAACGGACAGGTGGGGGCATTGTACAAAGTACTACAGAGGGGTGGCTTATTCATCAGAGATTTATTGTCTCAGTCTGGAGGCTAGAGAGCCAAGGTCAAGGTGCTGGTGGCTTGGTTTCCTCTAGGCCTCTCTCCTTGGCTTGCTTATGGCTCTTGTTGCCTCTTTGCAGGGCCTTCCCTTTGCACGAGCTTCTGTCCTGCTTCCATGTGTCCAAATTTTCCTCCTCTTATAAGGACGTAGTTGGATTAGATTAGGGCCCACCCTAATGGTCTCATTTTAACTTAATAAAAACCCTATCTCCAAATACAGTCACATTCTGAGGTCCTGGGGTTAAGGCATCAACATATAAAGAGAGAGAGAGAGAGTGTGTGTGTGTGTGTGTGTGTGTGTGACAGTTCAGCCCCAAACGGGGAGAAGGGCGGTGGGGTGTGTGTGTCAGTGCAGGCCTCCAATGCAGCGACTGTTGTGGGTTCCTCCAGGTGTGAGGGATGAGCCCTCCAGGACTTTGCTCCACTTTACCAGTTGATTTAACTGCTTTGAGCCCCAGTCTTCTCACCTGTACAATGTGGTTAATAAAACCCATCCCTTGGCGTCCTTTGGGGAGCTAAAGTGGACGCACGAAGCCTTCCATGCACTGAGTCCATGGTGGAGCCCCAGTAAGTGCCAGATCCCATGCCTGCTCCTTCTGACCCCCACCTGCCCCTGCCTCACCGGAGCCCCTTTACCTTCCATCCCTCTTCCATCCCCTCTGCCCCTGAGCTCCACTTCTGATCAGGGCACTGTAGTAACTGGCCCCATGGAGTGGTTCTGCCTTCCTTAGAGGGGTGATGGCACCCCTACTCAGTTACCGTGTGCTGTGAGTCCTAGGGGATGGCTTCTCCCCTCTGAGGAGCTGTCTACACCAGCAAGGAGCAACACTCAGAGAAAACTGGCACAGGACTATAAACATAAAGTGCTGGTTGCCGGCCAGAGTGTGGGAACACAGCCAGGGAGAGCTTCCTGTGCTGTGTCAACGCTCTCTGTACCCGTGACGCTGTCTGTACCGGTGATGTTTGCACAGCCCTGTGCTGGTCACCTCCCCTGTTAGAGTTGTTGCCACTGCCTCGCGCTTTGTCCATGGTGGGCACTTATTGTGTGCTTGAGAAGTGGGTCAGTACAGTCACACCTGAGTGGGTCTATTTCAACATTAGCACTGCCACTTAGCTTGGTGTGGCTTCTGAGGTTTAAGCACAATGATGTATGTATGTCTGGTACTTATCAGTAGGCAGGGGCCTTTGGGGTCGGCCCCTCTGTCCTAATCCGATTCTCCCACTGCCAGGTCTTTGCCCTTGGGTACTTACCTTTCTGCTTCCTTTCTGCACCTGTTTCCCTCCCCAGTGGAATGAGGAGAATGAGAACTACCATGGAGGGTTTTGGTGCTCAGTAAAGTTTAGCTTTATTGTTTATATGTTTTATTTGGATGTAATTTGTCCAGCACAGTGCCGGGCTATTTATTACAAATATATCTTTTTTTTTTTTTACTACTTTTTAAAAACTTATTTTAATCTATTTTTTCTAGTACTATGAAGTTTGAAGTTACATTAAAGTCTCCTAGTCTCATGAGAGTGGTTGTATTAATGTTCCCATTTTATAGCTGGGAAAATTGAGGCTCAAAGAACCTAAGTGCCTAGCTTCAGGTAGCAAGTGAGAGATGGCAGGGCCTCTCCCTGCTCCTCTGATTTTCAGGCCAATTATTTTCCATGCCAATCTTCTCATCCCATTTAACCCATCATATGGATAATGTTTGGAAGTTGGGAGTTTGTCGACTTTCATGCTTTGTACACAGCTTTAAAGCAGTGGCTGTTGAGGCCCGGTGCCTCACTGGCTTCTGGTGTCAGGGGTAAATTACAGCCCTTCCTGTTCCATCTGAGACAAGTCAGTGGACAGAGTTGGAGGTGGGTGGCCAGGTGTGTGAGGCCCGGTGAGATCCAGTCAGCAGGATCCTGCAGGGTACTGCAGCTCTTCTTCCCCAGCTTCCCAACCCCTCCTCTGCCTCGCCCACCAGCATGCTGTTCTCAGCCTGCCTTCTGCCCAGAGCTGAGCCTGCCACCCACGTTTCCTGCGTGTGCCAGGGTGAGGAGGTGGCCGTCTCCCACCAAGTGCTCATGAAGAATGCCTCATTATGGCATTAATTACTTGCCACTGAGCACTGGAATTCACAAGGCCCCACCAGCTCTGAGCTTTCTCACCTCCAGCTGTCTCCTTCCTCCAAGCCTTCTGGAGTTCTGACTTTGTGGCCAGCACTTTGAACCTCATGTCAAAGACAGGATGGACTAGACAGTGTCCTCTGAGGCCGAGACTAAAGATCTGGTAGCTCCTTCCCTGCCACTTAACTAACTACCCATGTGTTGTGCAGCCTTGGTGTCCTCAAAGTGAGGACACTTGGGGATACTGGGCTGGGGGCAGAGCATCACGGTATCACACATCTCTCCACACATCTCGTGGTATCAGACCAGCATTTTAAAGAGAGGCTGCAAAGGATGGCCTCCTTTTCCTGTAAAACAAGTCCTTAGGTTGAAATAGTGGAGTCTCCCTTCCCCCCTTCCCGCCCCCTCCTGGCTTTCAGACAGGAATCTGAAGAATGTGATACTCCGCTGTGGACCTGAGCAAAGATCAGGGGCTGTGGGCAGGATTCCTGAGCTCTTCAGGCGTTTACCAGGCAGCCTTTGTGCCCCTAGACCTGGAACATTCCAAACTGGTTGTGGTCGGGAGACACTGACACTACAGGTGCATTAAATTCCTGGCTCTTCTTGGGATCCATAGGGAACAGCTGGGTGAGGTGGGGGAGATAAATACCCCCACCCCACCTCCAACGGTCTTATCTTAGAGAAATCAGATTAAAAAGAGTTTGCAAGGGAAGCACGCTGCAGAAGGACTTGGTATCACCCGGGAGGACTGCTCCGGTTCTGGGTGATAGGGAATACCAGACCGGGGGTCCTCTTAGGCTCCTTCCCTTTTCTGATGGATGACTGACTGCTGTTAATCCCTGCTCTGCGTTTGCTGCCTCCCTGTATGCGCTCTGAGAGCTGGGGTGGGGGTGGGGGGCAAGGACAGGTGCAAAGACCTGTAGGTACAGACACCGGCAGCCACTCCTTGTGTGCCCTGGAGCAGTCACTGAGACCTTCTGGGCTTCAGCTTTCTCATCAGCCAAACAGGATACTAATAGAACCTCCCCCACGTGGTGGTTGTGTGGGTTAGTGAGCTCTCAGGTGAAAAGCAGCGGGATGGCG
>PVJL010002612.1:173889-188941 GCA_004026885.1 Lyroderma lyra
GTGGGGGGGGTGGAGTGGGGGTGAGGGTGGGTGGGGTGGGGGTGAGGGTGGGTGGGTGGGTATCTGGGGAGGGGTCATATCCCAGGGCAGGATGGCGTGGCCCTAATCTGGCAGCTCCCTAGGGCAGGGGCTGCTGTTGCTTCCTTTGCTCACGTGCAGCTGCAGCCTTGGCCCCTTTGGAACCAGACTGGCTCTGGCGAAGGAGTAATTCTTGGCGGGTGGTAAAATAAGCAGTGGCCAGATTCCTGGTGGAGGACGTGTGAGGTCATCCCTGTGGCCAGGTGCCCTGCTCAAGGACAGCAGGTCAGCTCGCCTTTCAGACCAGGGTGCTCAGCCTGCTCTAGGAAACCGCAATTTAATTTTTCTTTAAAGTGTGAAGAAGTAAGTGGCTTGTATTGGGGTCATCTTCCCCAGGGATGCTGAAGGCTCTGGTAGTACCTGCCCTCCCTGGCTTCCATGGAGAGTTGACTACAGCCTGTGTGCCCAGGGCTGGCACCAGGAGAACAGGCCCAGGGGATGATGAATAGGGAGGGGATTGTTTGTTCCTGCAGTCCAGGGCGGTCCAGAGCAGCTTGGGGGAAGTTGCCTCCTGCTTCCATCAGTCCAGACCCTCCGCTCTCCATGCAAAGCCACTGCTGGCCTGTCCCGACTGCAGCCTCACTCCCTCAGCCCGCGCTGGTGAGATGCTGCTTTACCCTCGGGAGGGTAATGAAGAGAATCCTGTCTGTGCACGAAGCCTTGTTGGAGGGGAGGCCAGTCTAGTGCCCTTTGCCTTTGAATTTATAAGTAGGGCTCCTAAAAAGTCCATGAACTGAACTTGAGGGTCTCTGTGAGCCCCCTAAGATGTTATGCAAAGGGTTCTCAGCCTTCAAAGGGGTCCTTGATGGCTTAAAGTGTTGAGAACCACTGATTTAGAGAGAGGGGACTTGGGGTTTCCTGTTTGTGGAGTGAGTGTGCGCATGTACGTGTGTGTAAACAGGTAGGCTGTTACTGGGGCATGAGGGCCTCCGCATTACAGGGTTAGGTTACGCTGCCCCAGACCGATAAATACATGGGAAGCACCTTCCCCAACCTCATCTCTGTAGGACAGCGGCCTTCCTCTCTGGCTGTCTCTTCAGCATGGGACTGGGCTGGTGCTTTGAGAATGTTGATAATTTTTACTAAGAGATTTGATCTCTTGTTCTGGAAACTGAGGAAACGAGGCTCGTCTTTCTGTCCTTGTGATCTTCCACCTGGACTCCAGGCCTTCCAAGGATGTTCCCTCAGCCTCCATATTCAGGCAGGTGGCATCACCCCTGCCCCCTGGCCTCTGAGCCTCTGTTTTTTAAGGGAGAAGGTGGGGAGCAGGGAACAAGGAGGGGCCGTAGGATACCTGCCATGGCTTCGTTGAGGTGGTCAGGATGATGGGAGCAGTGGGAGAGGAACATGTCCTCCACCAATCTCCCTTTGGCTTTGGACTTGAACTTTTGGACTTGGCCTAACCTGCTGTGTGATCTTGGAGGAGTCGCTGGAACCATCTGAGCCTCATCTACTTAGTGAGGGTTGAGTCCGATTGGTGTTTTTCAGTCTGTCAATCATTGGTGGGTCGTAAAATTACATTAGTGGGTGGCAACCAGCATTTTTAGAAATGAAATAAAATAGAACTGGATGGAAAAATATCAGAGTGCATGTCATTTTGTGAATTTCATTTTGCCAGACGTGTTTGTGTGTATTTGTGATTAAAAGTTTTTAAATTAAATTTTTTTTTTTAACTATCGCTTGAGGTAAAGCAGAAAATTGTTGGCATGCCCAGGATGAGATACTCTTAGTGTGTGGTGGGGGTGGCTCTTTCAGCCTCAACTGGTTCCTGTCTACAGATTTGAGCTGAGTGAGCCTGGGTCTCCTTAGCCACTCCAGCTGAGCCTGTAAATGGAGCCCCTTGCAAATCAAAGTCTTTAACTAAAATGTTGCAAAATTCTGGGAAATGAGCTACATTCCTGGGGTGGAATAAATCATGTTGAGTTAGGCTAGGCAGGATGTGACTTCAAACCCCTGAAGTGGGCTGTTTGAGGGCAGCGCTTGTGACTGACTCATTATGAGCTCAGTGGCGACACAGACTTCTTGAGAGAAGAGGCAAAGATTGTGGGGGAGGGGAGCTGGCCGGCCGGGGCGCCACCAAGCACTGCTCCTCCGTGAGCTCATTTTGATCCTCACAATAGTTCTGAGTTGTGCATGCCCTGAGCACATCGTAGAGACGGGGCTGGCTGTCCGGGACTCCTCACAGCTGTCCTAGGGGTGGGGGTAGGGAGCACCTCCATTTTATAAATGGAGAAACAGAGGCCTGGCAGCGTTTGTTTGTTCTGTTAAGTGATGGGTCTGGAATTCCACAGCCAGTCTGGCTGCCTCCTGAGTCAGGTTCTTTCTAGGATGCCGTCTGTAAAAGTCATGAATAAGTTATTACTATTTGGGAGGTCTCCTTTCAGTGAGGACGCTTGCTAGCAAGTGACTTAAGTGACTTGATCAGTTCTGGAAGATTGTTGTGGACACCTGGCCAGTTCGTTCATGTCTCTTAGAGACGGAAGGAAGGCTAGTGAGTAGTGAACATCAGATTTAGCTGTAAAGAGTGGGTGAAGGAGTGAGGACAGTGATGTACTGCATGCTGTATAGAGGCCTCGTCCCGTTCCAGGCCTTTCTGCTAAAGTCGGTTACGTTTGGAAAATAAGAGAGGTGGGATTATTGGGTTTAACATTAGGCACTTTAAGAATGGGTGGCAGAGAGTGTTGGATTCCATCCCTGGAGTTTGGAGCTTTTGGGAGACTGGAACCTTCCCCATCACTTCAGTTCATCAGGTGTTATTCAGCACCTACATTTCTGGCAGTGGGGGCCCAGCAGTGACTGGGACCCAGCGTGGCCCTAGAGCTCTCAGCCCAGTGGGCCTAGGGTAGGGATGGCTATTGGTGTAAGTGGCTACACTATTCTGGTTTTATTTTTTTATTTTTTTGTTTTATTTAACTATCGCTCAGAGAAGAATAACTAGCTGGGCTGACTACTTTTCAGAAATTGTCTTTAGTTTCTGATAGGCGTCGGGTTTCTCAGGCATCGGGATGTGGAGCAGGAACCAGCACTTTCCCATTGAGACAGCGGCCGTGTATAATTAAGTCTTTGCTGTATGGTTGTTTTTCTGCGTTGGGTTTCAGCAAATTCTGCCTGCATGCTTGAGGAAAGGAAAACCGTGCTCTCAGCAGGACCAAAGGGAAGGAGTAACTGCTGCGGAACCCCAGGGGGTTCACGTTGCCCCTTTTGCGCGTGTGGGGCAGCTTTAGCAAGCTCCAAAGATGCTATCTGCAGCAGGGCAGGCTCGGGTGTGTTCAGTGAACATTCCTAACGGGCAGGCAGCCAAACAACTGTCAGCCTTGTTAAACCTGGGGGCCAGCCTGAGGGCAGAATCTGTGCCTCACTGGTCGCTGTTTGGGAGGGGAAATCGTCCCCTGAAACTACTTGCAGCTCTTTGCAGTTGCTCCTGGGCAGCTGAGTGAAAGCTCTTCAGTTCGTAGATGAAGCACAGGTGTGATTTCACTATGCAAATGCTGAGCCACTTAAAAGCAAAGTCAAGGGCCCAGTGCAGAGGGGAAGCTGCTTAACCTGTTGGCGGTGTGCCTGCCTCCCTCCCTCCCTCCCTCCCTCTGTCCCTCAACATTAGATAGGAGGGGTTACCTTTGGAATGGTGATCACTTGGACAGCCGGTTTCCCAGATGACACAATGTGAGTGGTAAACCCAAGTATTTGGAACACTTCACTTCACCAAGCATTGCTTGAGGACCCTCTCTGCGCAGTACTCTGGGCTCAGTTCAGCACTTAAGTAGGGAGCAGGGGGACAGTCCCTGCCTTCAAGGAGTTCTATAGGGCAAAGGTGAGATAAGCAGAGAAGCAACATTTCTGATAGGTTGTACCATAGGCAGCCTGGGGGGAGGGACAGAGGAATAATATACTAGAGTGTTAGGAAAGGCTGCCTGGGCCATCCAGCAGCAAAGACCCTCTTCCCTCATGCAAAACCATTGTGTTTGGGATTCTCTGTACTCCGGGAGCCGTGGCTGGAATGGAGGGTGTCTGGGAGGGGACAGGAGAGGTATGGCTGGGAGGCATTGGTTGAAGAAATTGGTTGGGCTCTAAAGGCCATGGGGATCTTTCTCTCTAGGTGAGAAGGCTGTCATCTGAATGGGGCTGTCTTCAAGCTCTCGCTGATGAGTTGATTGATTCATTCATTAAGAAATAGTTTCTGTCCCCAAAGCCATGTATCTGTGGCCCTGAGGACAGGGTGGTATCTTAGTGGAGGAGAGAGACCCAGTGGGCACTCTGGTCTGTGTGACGCATGATGCATGATGTTCATGGTGACAGAGTTCCTGGGATGCTGGGGTGCTTCTCACTTAGGAGGAAATGACTGCGGTGGGGACAGTGACTCCCAGGTTTCTCCCAGAGCCAGGCTGTTTGGTGTTGTACATCAGAGGGTGGAGTCTGTGCCTTATTTGTCCCTCTCTTTTGGCATTTAATTACCTTGTCTCTAGCCTTCTCATAGGATTCTTTCCTCCTCTTAGGTTGGAAGCCCCACCTGGCCACTCCATGGTACTTTCCAAATGTTGACCTTACCCCCTTAAATTGAGGTTAGAGAGGGTGATCTTTTTAAAATACAAATAGGATGATGTCACCCTCCCCACCTCCCACCTTGTTTAGTGAACCCCCTCTTGTCTGTAGAATAAAGTCCACATTCTTCCACATGGCTGATAAGATCCCTTCCAGCCCCATCTCCAGCTCCCTGCCCCATTCTTCCGCACATAGGGGGAGGGGAACCTGGGCACAAAATTCTGAGTCTTATTTGATGGTCTGGGTTTGTTGAGTGCAGGGTAAGGTCAGAATGTCCACAGGCCTCGCTTTCTGTAGTCAGGCAGAAACATTTCTCAGTGTTCCCTAGGGCTCTCTCTTAGGAGTCCTGGGAAGCCCCCTCCATGGGCCTCTGAGGAGGGAAGGGCAAAGTGGGAGGGTTCTGGGGCTCTGGTGCTAAATTCCTCTCTGGCCTGTCTCTGGTCTGGTTTTCTTATCTGCTAAGCATCAGCACAGGCTGGGGTTGGAATACTGCTAAGGGAAACAAGTCCCAGCTTCTTCTGTAAGCAAACAACATTCCTGAGGTTGGGAGGGAGGGCCCAGTCCTCAGCAGCCTCTGGGCAGCTGGGAGGACCCTGCCCCTTTCAGAGCCCTCAGAGAATGAGCACCTTGAAGGGTCGGGGGGCTGCTGTAAATTTGGCCCTGGGTGTGGAGTGGCTGATTCCTTCTTGTAGATAAAACTGTTCTAATAGCCCTGGCATTTATGCAGGGAGGTTCCATCCATTATCTGCATTGCTGAGCAGGTGATGTCTGCAGGGTCCCACAGCTGGTCAGTGCTAAGCCAGACTCAGATCCAGCTCTTCTTGCACTGGCCTCATGCACATCCCACCTGACCTGCATTTCCCAGGTCAGCATCAAGAAGTACTTTTCTGCAGAATATTCCTGGGCGCTAAGCCTTATCAGACAAAGCGAAGCAGGTTTCCTTACTGCAGGCTTCTCAGGGCCTTTTGTGTGCATCCCCTGTGGGATGGCCATGGGGTGACAGTGTGTCCACGACCACGAAACCCTTTGTCCTCGTGCAAAACCACTGCTTTTAGGAGTCACTGTACAGTACCATGTTCTCTGGGGACTGATGTCACCTGGAGAAAGAGTCCCCACACTTCTGGAAACCTTTCATAGGCCCTAAGTGTCATTCTAGGAAGGATTAGGACGTGTTAGGTCAGGAGGACTAGAGGAGTTGGGCGGATTCTTTGCTGGGAACTTGAGTTAACAAGCACTTCCATTGCAGGCACTGTTTCCTCATTCTAGAGCGAGGATAGTGAGGTATTAACACCTTCAAGGTCATAGGAATTGTGCATGGGAGATTCAGACCCAGGCCTGTCTGGTTCCAGGTTCACGCCCTTCCATTCCATCATGGGGTATTATACATGTTTAACTTGGGTTTTGAAGAATCGGTGCCTCCGCGTGACAGTGGTTCTTCCAAGTTCCATCTCTCTCCTGAGTTGGTACCAAAGATTGGTGCCTGCAGCACTTGCCTGGTATTTGCAGCTAGAGACCTTTATATGGAGCCCAACAAACGCGAGGGCCCTGCCAGCCCGTGCCTGCTGAGGTGCCTCCACTTTGGTTAATCAGGGGACACTTGAAGGTTCCAGAAAACTATGATGGTTTGTTCAATCTTATGAAAAACTTCTTAGGGACCAACGATCTTCACTCCCATTTCTGTTTGTGGATTGAAAGCCCCAGTATGCTTTTTTCCCTCTTGTTTTGGGGATTTAAAACTTAGTCCATAAATGCCCTGGACTCTGTAACAGTTAGGTGGCTGTGACCTGTGCCTGCCTTCGCCTTGGGTCTCTGTCCACTCCAGCTTCCCAACTCACTGGCCCTCTTTGGGCAGCTCCCGAGGATTTTCTAGCGTCTTACAGACGCTCTCCACGATGCCTTGTTCCTCATGCGTTTATTCAGGAGACTGACTGAGCCCTGCTCTGTGTCACTCATTGTGCTAGATGTTTGAAATTAAGATGAATGAGACCCTGTCCCTGTCCTTAGATAAAACTGCAAATGATGACAATTGAGCTGTTTGATTATGGCAGTAGAGATAGTGCAGAGCACAGAGGGGAAGGCCTTACAGAGGGGAGAGCATTTGAGCTGAGATTTGAGAGGTTCCTGGTGCAGAAGACACACAGGCTTCTTTCTCCCAAGGCCCGCTGGCATGAGCAGGGTGGGTTGTGAACAAGAATCAATTAAGTGGCAGAAAAGGAGGGCAGTGGGGAGAGGAAGGGCTGGAGACTGGAGGAGATTAATGGGTGGGGTCACAAAGGGCCTACTCACCATGCAAAGATGGTTAGAATTTGTCCTGGAGAACGTAAAGAGCCACTGAACTGTTTTGACCAGGTGGTGATATCAATAAAATAGGAAATAGCATGACTAGAAATGGAGCTGCCGAGTCATCCTGAAGGCAGCTGGGGGTTGGGATTGCAGGGGCGGAAGCCTCAGGGGAAGGGCAATAAGGAGGCAGCTGTGCAGCCTAGACAGGAGGGGGCGCGGGACTGGACTGGAGCGGGGACTAGTGATGGGCATGGCAGAGTGCTTGCTAATCGACCAGGGAGACGTTTACAGTTAACTGTCTTGGGTGAGGATGGACAGTCTTTCTCAGAGATGGAGACTCAGAAGAGAGTGCAGGTTGGGGGAGAGAAGGGTGGGAGGAGTTCAGGTGTGATGTTGCTTGTGGGTTTTCCAGGTAGAGATGTCTGTCTGGTTGGTGATCAGAGGTTGGGGAGTTCGGGGTGGGAAACACTCATTTGGGTATCATCTCTACGACTAATCCTGATGTGCCAAAATTATTCAATAAATAGCATATGATGGCATTCCCAGGATGATGTGGTGAGCTGGCGCAGCATGAGACCCTCCCCCTCCCCATCTCCTCAGTGCGGCTGTTGCCTGTCTGCCATTAATCACCTGGACCTCTTCATGCTATGTTGGAAGCTCTGACAGATTCATATCCTGCCTGGGACGGGGCGGGGAAGGGCATATCTGCCTCCTTTGCCTGGTCCTTTTTTTTTTTTTTAAATTGGACATTTAAGAATCTTTAAAGTACAAGTAGTGGGACAGTCACTACTTGGTGACAGTGCCATCCATGATGGTCATTGTTTAGTTGCTGAGAATCAATTTGCTCTGAGGACTTCTCTGTTTTGAAGAGACTTGGCTTGTGTACTTCAGAGTTGGGAGAGTATTTACTAAGCAGAGGTTTGATTTCTATACAACATTTACTCATAATAACCCCTTAAATCAGTGGTTCTCAAATGGGGGTGATCCCCTGCAAATCACCACCTTTGGTAATGTCTGGAGATGGTTTTGGTTGTTACAGTCAGGGACAGGGTGCTACAGGCCAGAGATGTTGCTGAAGATCCTACAATGCACAGGACAGTCCACAGCGAAGACTTAATTGGCCGCAAATGTTCATAGTATAGAGGCCGAGAAACTCTGCCTTATCTGATCATTTTATGGTTCATGAAAAACTATACCCTTTCCTCCCTTGGCCTGGAATACTTTTCTACCATCTCTTTCCCTTCCCCATCAACATTTTCCCCATCTTCCAGGACCCAGCTTAAATGTCATCTCCTCTGAAACTCCCTTGAGCTGCTAGGTTTTCCATTGAATTACCCCTTCCTCTCTGTTTCTATAGCAGGTGTTTGTTCTTGTCTTGTTCTGCAGAGTCTTGGTTAGAGCTGGTTGTTTAAATGATCTTCCCCCTGCAGTGAATGTACCAGAAAGACAAGTGTCCTGTCTCATTGTTACATATATTTAATGAATATATGAGGGCTGTCAGAAAAATCCAGCCATAAATGCCTCTATTTTTTAATATTACATGGCTAGATACCTTCTGGACAGCTCTTGTATGTTGAATTAAACAGCCTTGCGAGGTAGAGAAGGTGGCGTGAAATATTATCTGCATGACAGTTAAGCCAGAGAGGTGGCACAGGCCCAAGGTCACAAGCAAGTATTTACTCTTAATCCATATGGCAAATCTATCTATTGGGCGCCCACTGCGCTTGGTGTCAGGTATAGCAGTGAACAGGACAGAGAATTAAGCAGCTTGCTTTCTGTCCACTCTACCCTCTGTAATAAAGTCCCAGATGGGCACTTTAGTGGTGTGTGTCATCCCAGTACATCATAAACTCCTTGGGTCTTTTGTCCCAATATTTTTTGCATATAGATCCTCAGTATGATTAACCCTTTTGCTGCAATGTTTGGATATATCCGAATGAATATTTCTATTTGCTGACTGTGGTGTTGAGTTTACCCTGCAAGGTAAAAAAAACTTGTTATGCAGTGTGAGACTGTTTCAAGGACTTTTCTCCATTTACAAGATTTTTAAATGTGTTTTCCTGTGGCTTGCACTATCAACAACAAAGATGGTTTGTATGCTATATTGTATAACATTTTGTAATAAATTTTTTTTGTCATCGATGCCATTAGATTCTAATTTATCTATACATAAATGTAAATGATGCCACTTAGTATGTTTTGAGTATTTCTTTGCTAAAGTTCAATATAATGGTAAATTCATTACCATGTAACAGAAATTTTAAATAAAAATAATGTCATTTATATAAAGAGCAGCTCAAAATGTTGTTAAATGCATAAAATAGTCAAAATATCAACTTTTTACTTTTCGTGGCTTTTTGACATTTTGAAAAAAAAACCTTGAAGTCCATTAATGCAGTGAAAGGATTAAGTAAATCTCATGGGTTTGAAAATGTCTTCCTCATTTCAGCAGCTGCTTTCATAGGACCTTTCTCATGGAACTTGGGCACCTGGGTAGTTTCATTTAACTCCAAGGCAGTGGCTATGAGGAGAAAGAGAAGAAGGCACTTGTTCACCTGTGCTCTCTGGGATAAGGCTGTGATGAAAAGAATCAGGAACTGGCTTACATCCATCAGTGATGAAGCTGGAGCAGGGCTCCAGGGTCTGGGTTGAGCTGCCGGGGTCTCTGAACTGGAATCATGGGTCAGAGAACTTAAGTGACTCGCCCACAGTCAGGCCCCTCACCCTCTTACTTTTAGCTCCAGTGATGAAAGGTGGAAGAATGAAGAGTCCCATGTACAAACCAGCATAAGGACATGGGCTTTGCAGCTCTGACTTGGCAAATGAATGCCTGTTTTACTGGTTTCTTAACCAGAGGGTTCTCAGTTCTTTTTCTCCCCACGGTCCCAGATCGCTCTCGGGGAAGGCAGTGTATGTGGAAACTTAGCAGGGCGTTGGAGCCAAATGGGTTTGAGCTGGAAACTGGGTTTTGAGACTGTCTGAGCCTCATTCCTTTTACCTGTAAAATGAATATGATGATACATACCTTGTGAAGTGATTGTGAGGCTTGAGTGAGAAAACGGAGCACTTACTAGCAGGCTCTCAGTATCTGGTAACTTTACGGATGAGTGGGGCCGACTTGAAAGCTCCAGGCCTAGAACTTGGCCCCTGGAAGGCTTTACCTAATCCTAGTTGTCTAGGAATGGAAGTGCTCACAGTCCTTGGACCAGTGATTTGTACTAGTAGAAGAAATTCTGTCTTTAAGGGGCTAAGCCGTTTCTTTTCCAGACAAGCACACAAGTAAGTAAAAAGAGAACCAGAGGGAGGGAGAGAGGGAGGGGATTCTTTGGGAAAACAGGAAAGGAGTAAAAGGGCCAAATGGATGTTTAGGGGGAAGGGGAGAAGGCAGATAGTCGAGGAATTACATTTGGGTTGAAAGCAGAGGATTTTGGTTAACCTATTTACTTTCAGTTTCATCATTTCCTGAGAGTCCTAATTTAGCCTCTGGTTGTGTCCTCCCGATTATGGCCTAAAAAGGCAACTACTTGGGTTTCTTGGAGTTGGACTGGCACCCGCAGGAAGCCGCATGGGAAGGACCAGCCCCAGCCTGATCTGATCTCCAGTGGGCGCTGCCTTCTTTCTCCTTAACTCCTTGCTGGCCGGCGAGTCTTGCAACTTCCTGGGCTTCCTGATGGTCCTTAATCTGAGCCACTGAGCTTTCCTGCAAACAGTTTCCTTAGTGTTGGTGCAGTTGCTGCCACAGACACCCTGCTCAAGTGGCCAGTCAACCCTTTTGGAACACCTTTTGATAACACATTTCAGGGCCACTCCAGTAACTCCACTTCCCAGAATTTATCTTAAAGTGGTCCACTAAATAAGAGGGAAAAAAACCAATAACTAGTGGTTTTTTTTTTTTTTTTTTTTAACTATTTTGGAATATTATGCAGCCATTAAAGTGGCCAACAATGAGGTCTTAGCGTTAAGAGTTCTAGGTTTGAGTTTTCACTCCTCCAGCTGTGATACTGAATGGAGTCACTTCCCTCTCAGCCTCTGCATTGTCACCTGTGACATGAAGCGTTTGGATAAAAATGATCCAGAAGCACATGTGACCCTATGGGGAAACGGTTGTAAGAAGTAGGGAAAATACAAAATATGAAACTCGGTGGTCTGCCTATGATAGTTAAAAATCAAGTGTTTTTATGAGTCAGGACTGGAAGGGACCCAAAAAAAAAAAAAAAAGAAGAAAACTGGTTTTTGGAGGGAGACCAAAAACCTTTCATTTTTCTTTCATTTTGAAAATCTTTATACAGTAGATTCTTCGTTAACCGGAACTCAAGTGACCGGCACTCTCAAGCAGTCTGCAAAAATCTTAAGCAATGGGCAAAGCTTTTTTGCCGGTTGCTTGAGTTCTGGTTAATGGGAGAGTCTGTTTACATTTATCCAGCATCTGCCAACCCCCATGGGAACCGGTTAACTGAGAGTCTCAGTTAATGTAACTGTGTTACATTGCAGTTTTTAAAAAATTTTCAAAGAGCCTACTTAGCAGTGTCCCAGGACGGGTGAGGGAGGAGTGGCTGCGTGCTGGCTGCTGCATTTAGTAGACTGCCTCCCTTGTGTCTGTCCACTAGTGCCCCTTACCTCATTTCTCAGAGCTCTTGACAGTGGCCGCTGACTCCACCTGCATCCTTAGAGGTGTGTGGTAACCTGTCTGCATCCCTGGCTTCCCCACTGGGCACACATGACTCAGCAGCCAATGGGGCCTGGGAGCCTCCTTACCTGCCTGACACAAGTGGAAATGGGAGCTCAGCTGCAGGCCTGTGGCCTTGAGGCCTTGAATGTGGATGCTCCTCTCTGGGTGGTTGGGCCTTCAATAGCAACCCCACTGTTTATTGTGACCTCTGTGGTCCTCCTCATCAGTCCAGCTCATTGGTACTGCTGCTCCTCCGCGTCATTTCACCAGAATTGCTGAAACCAGATAGCTGACCTTGGCGTGGCTCAGCAGGGCCCAGCTGTGTTTAATGAACAGTTCTGCTTAGAGAGAGGCACTATGGCAAGTGGGGATGCCTCAAGTCCACTGGCCACAGGGGCCTTGGAGCCCCTGGAGGCAGAGGGGTACCACCCTCTGTGCTAGTCCAGCTCTGAGAGAATGCAGTGTGTCCCCCTCCCTTATAGGAAGTATGACTTGTCCCCCAGGTCTCTGATAGCTATCAAAAGTAGACAGTGCTGGCCTGTAACTACCCCCTTCCCTTCCACTGAGGCCTGAAGGTAGGGCAGAACAATAAGGGAACTGAAGGTGGTGAGTTGGGTGGGTTTTTCCCATTAGTTCTTGCAGTGTTTATGGCCCTCCTGCCAGACCCACCCATGAAAGGGCTGGTCGGTTTACCTGAATTTCTAGGGGAGGCGGAGTGCCCAGGGCCTGCAGCCTGAAGGGAGCCCAGGTGCAGCTGTGATGTTGGGTCACCAGATAAATTCTTTGCTGTTTGTCCCACCAGGGTTGGTGTTACAGGGACAAATGGAGTTTGATGAGGGCCAGAGTCATTCGGCCATCACTGATGGGCTGCTTGCTATTGATAGGAACGGCCCACAGGCCAGAGGAGGGAGAATGTTGAGTATTAATGTGCTCTGCTGACAGGCCACATGGCCCCCATTGAGAAGGCTCATTTCAGCCTCCTTGCCTGCCTGCGAGGGCTCAGTAAATATTTGTTGAATGCTATGGAATGCCTTTCCCTGCACTCCCCATGTCCCACTCAACTTAATCAACTTTGGCCCAGCTCCCTGCCAGCCTCAATTCTTTTTTGTATGCTGGGGAGAGAGCCCAGGCCTGGGGACCAGGTGGGTCTGGATTAGAATCCTGTGCCAGGACTGGGCTGGGAGATTGGGCAAATGACTTGCCATCTCTGAGCCTATTTCCCCATTTATAAATGGAGAGAATAAAAGCTCTTTTTTGGAGTGATTGATGGTTAAGTGAGGTTATGAATAAAACGGGCTTGATGGTAGTGGGTAGGTACTTTGTGACTGTGCCTTTCCCTCTTTCTTTTGGAAGGATCTCTTAAAGGGAATGTGAGGTCCTCAGGTGCCTTAACTGGGCTGGGTCAGTGGAACTCTTAACCCGCAGCAGACTTAGGATTTTGGGGGACAAGGCTCAAGTGAATCTTTTTCTGCACATTGATGGGAGATTGCCTTGTCCTTTATGGGTTTGAGGTCTGCAAAAAGGTTGAGAACCAGCAGGCTTTGAGACCCTGTTCTCTGCAAGGTCTCGAGCAGGGCAGTGACATGAGGGGCAGACTGGTTTTGGGAGCCTGGTGCTAAGGCTGTGGAGAGGCCAACTGGCTGGTGGTCAGATGGATGGCCAACAGACAAAGAACACCTGGTTTTAACTCTGGCAGAGAGAAGCCTTTGATTTGCTTGAATGGACTGACCAGTGTGGAAGCAAGGACAGCCGGATGTAAGCTGGTGGTGTCCTGGGTGCTGCTGCCTGCCTAGATCCCAGACCCTGGGCCCCCACAAAAGACAAGGGCTGGACTGGTGGTTTACAGCTGTCCTGTTCACGCCTTGTTTGCTGCTGCCTAACTCTGGGCCGTTCTTTCTTTTGAGGGGTGGTCCTTGTAGGCGGATGATGCCCCTGGTTCCCTGAGAGGGGCTGCCAGGGTTTGCTTGTGCTGGGAATGTAAGGGAAGCCACCAGCTGAGGGAGCTGGGGAGGCTGCTGGACTCTGCTCTGTGGACTTACCGTCCATCCTGTGGTGGAGAGTGGGCAGATTTCCTGGAAAACAGCCTCTCCTGGAGTGAGTCCAGGGGAGCCCCTTAGTTTTGATCTGGAAACCATTTAATGAGCCCAGATAAGAAGGCCTGGGCAGCCCAGACTTTTCCTTTTGTTCTGTCCCTCCCAAGCCTCCAGCCTCCCTGGCGTCCAAATCCCTTTTGGAATCTGGAAGCATGACAGCTTGTGTGACTCTGGGTTTGGATCTGGGGTCCTCCTGGCTTCCTGGGCCTGTTGTAGGGGTGGGGCCCTTAATCTCACAAGGGAAAAGCTTACTTGTGTTGTGAGCTAGGCAGTGAGCTTCTGGGGTGTTCTCTGGTGGCCATGGGCTGTCCAGGGTTTCTTAGTCCTGCTTTTGGTTCACTCAAAGCATCTGACTTCTGAGCTGATTCAAGCCTGAGCTTTTGAGCAGGAGTAAGTTCTGTGGTTACAGCATGGAAAGGCCACAGGACCAGGAGTCCAGGGTTCTCCTGGGGGACTCTGGACAAGCTTATTATTTCCTCATTTGTAAAATGGGGTAACAACACATACCTTACCCACCTTACAGGGTTGTTATGGTGAGGATCTTTTGAGATAGTGAAACGTGTTTGAGAGCATTTCACGAAAATAAAACCACATAGGTATGAGGGATTATTATTTCATCCTCCTTATTTTGCAAATGAGTTTCAGAAACAAGCAAACTCACATGTGTTTAAGCTCTGGCTCGTAAATTGTGAGGGTTGCCTTTTCACGTTAGTGCCCCAGAAGGAAATCACTCTTACTGTGCATGACATTTCCTGGAGTCTGACTTCTTTTCTTCTTGCCTTATTTCTTTGAGTTGTTTTATCAAGATGGCAATGTATTGGTGTTTTATTTTCTTCTCTTGGTTGACCCTGAGAAATAACAACAAGTTTTTAAAACTGGAAACTTCCATGTGTGGTTGTATCAGTTGCCTTATTTTGGCTAATTAGAAAGCTGTTTTTGTTGGAACTTCTGTTAGGTTGTGTGGTCATTTCCTGCCTATAGGTATAGCATAATGACTATAATTGCATCTGTCTTTGAGACTATTATGCCCATCATTTGGTATAATAGTTTATAGATTTGTTTGTGTATTGATCCTAGGATATATACCTTACCATTAATTTCTTACAGCATCCATGATGCCAGCTTGCTTTCTTAGTGATGTTCATTTTTCTATCACAAGTAGAAGAAAATCATGGTCAATTGTGCAGCCTCTTTTTTTTTTTTTTTTTTTTTTTTTTTTTTTTTTTTTTTTTTTTTTTTTTTTTTTTTTTTTTTTTTTTTTTTTTTTTTTTTTTTTTTTTTTTTTTTTTTTTTTTTTTTTTTTTTTTTTTTTTTTTTGCTTTTTGGTATGTGGGTAGCTCCCTGGCTGGGAATCGAACCCAGGCCGCAGCACTGACAGCGCCAACGCCAA
>PVJL010002613.1:0-188558 GCA_004026885.1 Lyroderma lyra
TACATACACACAATGGAATATTACTCAGCTGTAAGAAAAGATGAAATATTGCCATTTGCGACAAAATGGATGGACCTGGAGATCATCATGCTTAGTGAAATAAGCCAGACAGAAAAAACAAAGAACTGCATGATTTCACTCATATGCGGAATATAAAACTGAAAGCAAAGAAAAAAAGAAATGAACAAACAAATAACCCATGGATACAATCAATAGTTTAATGTTTATTTGGGGAAGAGTGGGTCAGGGAGGGGAGAAAGGGGGAGGGGGTGGGCGAGGAGGGGGGGAAACTAAATATAAGGTGATGGAAAGAGAAGTCACATTAGGTGGTGAACTGATTATACATCAAGTTGACAATGCACTGTAGAATTGTATGCCTGAAACCTATTTAATCCTTGCTAACAGATGTCACCCCAATAAGTCTAACAATAAAAAAATGTGTAAAACAAAACAAAACAAAAATCGTTAGACCAAAAATTGGGGGTCATCTTATACACAGGAATCACCAGTTGAGAGAGTTTCTTAATGTTGAGTTAGAAAAGTAGGAGTCGTCTTATACAGGGAGGCATCTCATACACAGAAAAATACTGTAAATAGCCTTACTGTAATATCGTTTGTTGGATAAATTCCTGAGGTTAGACGATGCCTTTCTATTGCACTCTGAGTCAGATAGACAACAGGCTTGCTTCCGTTCCACTTTTCTTCTCTCTCAGCCTTGGAAACCATTCTTTTGAATCCCACTATACAGACTTAACTGTGATAACCCTTCCTCCAATATTCTTCATTTAGTCAACATATTGACTCTAACTTTGTTTAGTTAGAGTCAATATGTCGACCGGCCAGATCTAAAATCCTACCTTAATCAGTGAACTATGTGGTGATGAAAATTCTGGGAATTATTTCTTTAAATTCACAACATGACTGATGAAATGAATAAGATGCCTGGTGGTAGGATAACAAATATACTTCATATTTTTCAAAGGGAAATGGAATAACTATGGTTCAGTATTCAGAGAGGGATTGGTGAATCGTTTTGTCTTCTGAACGAAAATATGCTTCTGATCTTTGAAATTGTCTTTTAAATTAATTTATTTTGACAAAACTTGTATTTATTTAAGGTACCCAAAATGATATTTTGACATACATGAGGGCTGTCTGGAAAATATCCAGCCATGTAATATGAAAAATAGAGGCATTTATGGCTGGAGTTTTTCCAGACAGCCCTTATATATGCATTGTGAAATGATTACCAAAATCAAACCATCAAAGTGAGATTGCTGGATGATAAGGTCATTCTAATTTTCTTTTTTTGAGGAAACTCCATACTGTCTTTTATAATGGCTGTACCAGTTTACATCCCCACCAACGGGACATTAGAATTCTCTTTTTTCTCTATATCCTCACCATCGTTTGTATTTTGACTACCTGATTATTATTGTAATTTTTATTTCCACAATGATGAGTAAGGTTGAGCATCTCTTAATATAATTGTTGATCATTTAAATGTCTTCTTTGAAAAACTATCTAGTCAGGTCCTTTGCTCATGTTTTAAAAATTAGATGTTCTTCTCCTATGAGTTTCTTGTGTATTTTGGATGTTAACCCCTTGTCAGATATTTTCAAATACTTTTTCCATTCATTAGTTGTCCTTTTACTCTGTTGGTTGTTTCCTGTGTTGTGCAGACATTTTTAGTTTGATGTAGTCACACTCATGTATTTTTGGTTTTGTTGCCTTTGATTTTAATGTCAATTCCAAAAAAAAAATCATTGCTAAGATCAATGCCAATGAACTTTTCCCCTTATATTTATCCATTTTGAGTTAATTTTTATGTATGATGTAATATAAAGGACAGAGTTTATTTATTTGCATGGAATTTTTTCTCTTTGTCTTTGATTTTGACAGTGTTATTATAATATGTCTCAGTGATGTCTTCTTTGGGTTGAACCTGACGGGGGACCTTTGAGCTTCACGTACGTAGGTGTCCATATCTTTTCCCAGATTTGGGAAGTTTGCAGCCATTATTTTATTGTATAAATTTTCTGCTCCTTTCTATCTCCTCCTGGGATTTCCATTATGTAAAGATCACTAATTAATAATGTCCCATAAGTCCAGTAGTCTTTCTTCATTTATTTTCATTCTTTTCCTTTTCTTTCTCTAACTGGATTTCAAGTGACCTGGTTTTGAGTTTGTTGGTTCTTTCTTCTGATTGATTGGGTCTGATGTTGCAGTTCTCACTGGCACTGTTTTTTCTTTTTTTCACTTCAGTCCTTGTAATTTCAGCTCCAATTCTTTTTTTAAGTTTTGTATTTCTTTGTTGAACTGCTCATTCTGTTTTTGTATTATTTTACAGATTTTGTTAAATAGTTTATCTGTGTTCTCTTGTAGCCCTCTGCTCTCCTTTAGAGCAATTAATTTGAGTTCTTTGTCAGGTAATTCATGGATCTCCATTTCTTTGAAGTCAGTTACTAGAAGTTTATTGTGTTTTCTTGGTGGTGTCATGTTTCCCTAATACTCTGTGACCCCTGTAGCCTTATGTACGTGTTTGTGTGTTTGAACAAACACTCGTCTTTTTCAGACTTAATGGGCTTACTTTAATCTGTGGCTGGGGACACGTTGGAGCATGCTGTGGCCCTGGGTCTAATGGTGCAGGATAACAAGTACAGGGTGTGTGGTGGCTCCAGGTCTGATGGGACATGGTGTCTCATTGGCTCAGGCAGTTTGTGTCCAAGGCATCAACATTTGCATAATCCTTGGTAGTGAGAGCTGCAGGAGGTCCGCAGTGACTGCAAGGGCTCTTTTGGTCCTCAGGGGCATCTCCAGGCTCAGTGTGAGGGACTTGGGCAAGTAGCAGTGGTGGTGGAAACCAGCGGTATACACATGCCTAGCTGCTGGGGCTGGCTTCAGGTGCCTGCGTGGTGGCAGGAGCTGGCGTTAGGCATTTGCAATGGGGTGAAAAGACAACTGGGGTCAATAGAAGAAGCTGGGGCCAATTTCAGTTGCACAAACATCTGTAGAGTCCTGGGCTGTCAGTGAGCCCTTTTGTGGTTGCAGAGGCTAGCCATAGGTATGCACAAAAGTGCAGGCCAGTGATAAGGGTCAAAGCCAATTTTGGGCATCCGAGCAGCAACTGGGGGCTGGGCTGCTGATGTATACTCATGTAGATACAGGGGGTAGCTACAGCCTCCTGCATAGTGGTGGTGGCTGGTCACTGGAGTTGAGCCCATGGCCTGCAGGTATGTGACTACAGGGGCTAGCTGCTGGTATGCTCAGCACTGTAGGCTTGTTAAAGGGGTTGAGATTGGCTTCCTATTCATGAGCAGCTCAAGGGGACTTGGTTGTCACTGTGCACTCATGTGGCTGCTGGGGCTAGCCACGGCACACACACTGAAGTGGAAACCAATGATAGGAGTAGGGGCCTGGGGTGTGCATGTGCAGGGGTACAGGTGTTAGCTGTGGGCACGCATGGCCAGTGACAGGAGTTGAGGTCAGATCCAGGCTTATGAGCAGTTGGGAGGGATTTGGTGATGAACCTGCACTTGTGCACCTACAGAGGTTAGCCACAGGTGTGTGCAGAGCAGTGGGAGTCCATGACAGTATCGGGCCGGGCCTAGGTGCATGAGCTGCAGGGTGGCCCTGTGCTGACAGCATGCATGCATGCATCTGCAGCGGCTGGTGCACACACAGCAGTGGGGGACAGCTGCAGGGGCCCTAACTGGAATTGTACACTCACACATCCAGAGGATCCAGGAGTGGCTGCCACTGTGGATCTCAGGCTGGGGCATCTGCAGCAGTGCTAGCTGGGACACCTCTGTTAGGGGACAACAGGAAAGGACTCAGGCAGCTGGCATCTGTGAATGCAAAAATTGGTGTGGCCCTTAGTGCCAAAAGTTGCAACAGTACATGGCATCTGCATTGTCCATTGCTTTCCTCAGTGGTGAAAGCTGCCAGGGTGAAGCAGCCTGCTTGAGTCTGTACCAAAGTCCGCAGTGATCAAGATGCCAGTGTCTACAGTGTTGGCAGGGGTTGTTGAGGTCCTCAGTGGTGAAGGCTGCTGGGGCAGCTAAAGAACCAGCCACTGGGAGTTGTGGTCACTCCCAGCATGAGCTGCAAGCAGGCAGCCCCTGCCCTTCCTCCTGGTTCCTCACTGTCTCTAGATGTCTCAGCAATGCTGGTCTCTGGGTGCGTGAAACCAAAGTATGTCCTTCATGCAGTGCTCCAAAGGCTGGGGAAGCTGGTTGCTCACCCCATTCTATGTCCTCTAGGGAGAAGGCTTCTTTCAGGCCGCGGAGTTCCCTCTTAGCACTGAGCAGTGCTGGCTTGGGTGATGCCGTGATGCAGGCAAAAGGAAACTCTTTGTCCTACTCTTGTTTTGTGGTTATTCCCAAGAGTTTTGCTCCACTGTGTTGCCGAAACGTCGTCAGTGGCTTCCTGAGCTATTTTGGTGTGTGCATCTGTCTAATTGTTGTTCTTTGTGTGGGAACAGACGCAGAGGTTTCCTATTCCACCACCTTGGTGATGCCAGCTTCCTGAATTTATTTTTGTTTATTAGCTATATTGTGGCCCAAAGCAGCAGTAGGTCTACAAAAATGAAAATACTAAAGAAGGCTGTGCAAAAAGAAATATGGTAATATTTCTGGAAAGAAACACAGCAATGAACCCAGAACAACTTGTTTATAAGTTATACAGAATGTCAGAATTTGATGACATGGCTGTGGGAGCGATGCTTTTAGTTACCAGTTGGACAAACTTTATGTATTTTATTATTAATAATATTTGCTTAATTACTGAGCTTCTTGCAGAATGTATTGACCAACTATTGGATTTTTTGTACCCTTATAGATTTCTCCCAAATTAGAACTATCTATTAAGTATTTGTAATGCCTATAGGTTGTATTCTAAGTTTGTTGAAAGATAAAGAACAGAGATGTAGCTGTGTCATGTGGCTAACTCGATGTGACATATGGTGGAGGGGAAATCTCCCACCTCCTTAATCTTCTCCTCACCCTTCCAAAGGAGAGTTGCTATTTTCATTGAGTCCAACATACCCTAATCTTTCTTTGGACACATTTTGTAATGACACTCTATGATAATGCAAATTATTTTTTATTAAAGCAAATGGCTGTTGAAATTTTTCTCAGAAATATTTTCCAAAACATAGAGCACAGCAGTATTTGAATTTTAGAAAAGTTCTCTCTCCTGTATTAGACTGTTCCTTAGTCTCCTCAAATTTCTTTTGTTTATCCCACCACACACAGGAATTGCTATTTTGCCAGATTCTAAAATAAAAAAAAGGCCCATTTTGTAACAGGGATAATCCCACTGAAAAAGCCATGTGCTTGAATGTGGCCCTACCATTTTCCTTCTTGCTTCCAGGTGGCGCATTGACATACTTGCCCCTCTCTCCTTCCCTCTAACCCTTCTCTGCACTACAAAAGCCACACAGAGAACTCGGACTGACTCTGGGTGATGATGCGCCATCGTGATCTCACACCACTGCTTTCATGCATTAGATTTCTCTTTCATTCAGGCTCAGAAGCTCGCTGGGGGTGAGAATGTAAGTCGAAGAAGGACCTCCCCTTCTGTCTAAGTCAAGCATTCTAACCTAGATTTATTACGGGGTTGAATTGAGAGTTGTGGACGGTTGGATATTATAATAATGTCATAATTGAACTTCTGATTTATCACTGTCTCTTGTGTGTATAGCTCTTTCTGAAATTCCATAAGATAGAAATGAGGGGACCATTGCAAGTTTGGCACCTTCCTCAGTTTCATGGTGATAAATCAATATAATGAAGAACTTCAATCTGATTGCTAATATTTTGGTCATTGTGTAATTTTCAGGGTATCATGATTAATTCTTTGCTTTCAGACCTCTGTAAAGATGTTAGAGATATACAAACCCTTCCAACAATTGGCCACTGGTAATCTATAAGAAGTGTTAAATTAGCAGATGTTATTGAGGTTTTGTTTTTTGGAGTATTTATGAATATATTCCATCAACAACATTGCAAACATCCTGAAGAGAAAAGTGACATATCAGACAAATGTTTTGGGCCCTGTCACAATGCATAGCCCATGGTTAGTGCTCAAATATTTGTTGAATCAAATTGATGGCAGTGTGTTAATGTTACTAGTCTAAAAGGGCTAATGTTTTGCTATGGCTTTGTTATATTTCTCTCCAGTTTTGACATTTAGGAAAACAATATTAATATATTAGTTATTTAATAATATAATAAATTATATAATTAATATAATAAATTAGTTATTTACAGGTCTTACTTTTTACCCTTTCATATGCATTAAATAGTAAGTATAAATCATTGGTGCATTTAGTTTAGAAATGATAATTACATTGTCATTAATAGAAAAAAAAGTATAGAAATAGCAAAACACTGATTTTACGGCTTATTTTCAGTACAGACCGTCAGTCAGCTAGTGCTATGAATACCAGTTCTGTTGTTGAACGAATACAAAATAAAATTAAATTTGCTGAATTAAAGAACTATGTAGCAATTTTGTTTTGTATACAATTTTGGAAAGGCTCAATTTGTTTGGCAATATGTATAGCAAATGCTGTTGGTGTTTTGTTTACAGGACATACGGGAGGGAGCTATTAGCGCCTTTCCTAATTTCTATACATTTTCTATTTTCTTAGTTTCTACAATTCTCCACTGCTGTGGCACAGTGGAAGGCAAGTGTTTTCTTTACTCTGGTGTGCTTAGAAATGAACAATAAAAGCTTATTGGTGGAGGGTGGTTCCTTCCAACATTAAAATTTTATAAGGAACTTGCCTTTGTGAAATCTTTTATTAGGAAAGCCAGTAATAAGAAACACAGTTCTGTTCCAGGCCACATGGGCCTCCATCAGATAAAATTGATACAGCTAAAAAAAGTAAAGATTTAACTTCTTTTTTATGCTAGAATGCTGTAGGTAAAGTGCTGAAAATGGTGTCCTTCAAACACTGAAAATGATGTGTTTTTGTGATACTCATTTAAATCTTAGAGCATGACTAGCCTACCCCATCACAGAAGTTTTCAAGATTATTTTAGTGGCAGAATTTTAGGAAGGAATGAGGCTCTTTGCAGAAGGACATACCATATATATTACTATAATATATACTATATACAGTCACAATGTAAAGACGTGCAGAGATGTGAAGGAAATAATAAACCATAAACAGCTATGAAGAATTTGGGATTTTCCTGTTTTAGCAGTGAGTGTGGCCCTAACTACTGAAATCATTAAACTTCAGTTTTTCTAATAGATAAAATGAAGCTAAAAGCATTTAAACTTTATACACACAGTGCTTCCCAGGGTTCTATATTAGTATGAAGGCAGCTCTCAAAAAAGTGTTGAATATTGTTATAAGGGTTTGCTGTTGTTCTTTTTCTATGATCTCTGTAAATTTTACTAACACCATCATTTCCAGAGGGCAAGTAGTAGCAGACATAAATACGTGTGGCAAATAATTAACACTGAGATGTCATGATTTCCCCGTGGGTTGGGAGAAGTTTTCCGTTATTTTAGTTTGCGAACGAAGTACGTGGTGGGAAACACTCCCTTGAAATTCAGTTGAGCAACCAGTGAAGCTTCGCTGCACACAGACAAATAGGAATGCCAAGCACAGTGCCTTCATCTTTTCCTTTTTACTTCGCTTCTCTTATTTTAAGAGATTAATTACTGAGCATCTGTGATGTCCAGGTATTACATTGGTTGCTTTTACTTGTCCTTTAAAAGCAGGACAGGTGACATGGGGGCGGTCATTGATAAATCTCTCAGGTAACATTAGTGGGAAATCCGTCACGAGCTCCAGCCTCATGCAAAACACAAAGGCAAAGGCGATGTGACGGGGCGAGGAGACTAGTGGGGGAAATGGTGCAACCAAGGCAACCAGTCACGTGAGGAACGTACAAGAACTGGAAACCTCATTCCGGGAACTTGCTCGAAACTTCACGAATGCCAATTTACTCCTGGGCCACAGCCTGAAGACGTCTGGATTTCATCTTTCCGACGGCCTTCTTTCTAATGCAATTCTGTCCCCTTGAAGAGCAGTGATGATTTTTCCTGACGAAAAACAAGCTAATCCTCGAGTGTTATTTCTTTCTTTAAACTCCATGCACAAAGAATGTCTCCGCTTCAGTTTACAAGGTCCATCGACGTGTTGTTTTTACATATGAAGATTTTCTAGGTTTGTGCATATGTGGGATGCTGCTCTTTGGGGCCATTTTTGATGTTGTCTAACATGCAGTCTTACCCTGCTAATCAAAAGCAGAGCACACCTACGAAGTCTTTCATAAGCTGAGATGGCATAAAGCAAAGGGCATCATCTGCTTTCCAAGTTTTCCATAAGCCACTCTGCTTTTCCAAAAGGCCTGCGTTAATACTGAAGCAAATCCAAAGAGGATTATTGCTTTTGATGAAAAAAGCCACTACTATAGTAATATAGGTCTTTCACACAAGCAAAGTGCTGTAACATGAACTTTTAGGCAGCAGGAGACACCCATAGTATCACATGGGATTGTTACACACAAAGTGGTGGGGATGATGAAGTTGATATAAACAAATATGTCAAAAGTTAATTTAGAAATACACTTTCTCTACTTTCCTTTTTTAAAATTTTTTTTATCTAAGACAGAAATGTTTTCTGGGGGAGAGAACAAGAAGTTAAGATATCCACTCTAAGGAAAAACAAAATAAAAACGCTGTCATTCTACTTGGGTCCTTCGATAGCCTTATATCCAGGGCTAAGTAGTTATTCAATAAAGTTTCGAATAAAAGAATTGTATGCCTGAAACCTATGTAATCCTTGCTAACAGATGTCACCCCAATAAGTCTAACAATAAAAATGAATTTAAAAAAAAAAGCCCCAAAGCCTCGTTGATCGGGGCTCCTGAGCCATTTTCTTGCTTGAGCCTGCTCCTACCTCTTTGGAGTGTACTTTCCCCTCAATAAACTATCTTTTTGTTTCACCACTTTAAAAACAAATACATAAATAAATAAAGTTTTGTAAATTCAAAGTGGGGTGTTGATGTATGCAATAAAATCTGACTTCATGTTCATGTTCAGAGTTCCTGCAGGTTTGCAGTGTAAGGAGACTGGATTTGAGTCATTAAAATTTTAGGCACTTACCTCACTAATGTCCTGCATGCTTATTAGTAGAGAACATTCTATTGACTGAGCAATTCTATCACGTAAGAATGTTCCCTGAGCTGTTCTGAGTCTGCCAGTTACTGTCAGAATGAAGAACTTGAAGGCCTCAGGCAAGGCTGAAGGCCCTTGATCCAAATGGTCATTAACTCACAAACACATCTGACCTGGAGGGTATTAACACTGCAGAAGTATCAAGAAAACCAAGAAAATCTGTAATAATGAAGTACCTTATACTTGAAGGTTCAATATGTTTTCATATTTTTCTCTTGTAGAGTTCTATTTCTATTTAATTCTTATTCCAGCAGATGACTGATGAGAAACAACATAGGATTTTTCTGCAATAGGAGAGATACAGATCGAGATAAAGATAGAGCTCGAGGATGAGCTATAATTATGTGTAGACACACATATACATATACGAGGGCTGTCCAGAAAAAATTTAGCCATAAATGCCTCTATTTTTCATGTTACATGGGTGGGTACTTTCCAAACAGCCCTCATATAACTCTATCTCTACATCTATCTATCATCTATCTATCTATCTATCTATCTATCTATCGTCTATCTATCTATCTATCAATCTATCAAGCAGAGAGAATATTAAATATCTTTGGATATTTTAGGTTTTCATACATATCTAAATGGCATTTAATTGGTCAAAATAACTTTTAAATTTAACTTTGATAGTCAACATCAAAATGTGCAATGTAGCAGAGCTTCTAAAAGGGCCCTAAAGACCTGAGGGCTACTTTTCATTATCCCATGGACTACTTCTGCTGCTCTAGAAAAGTTACTTAGCTACTTTGTCTTCAGTATCTTTATTGGCAAAGTGAAAAGAATGATTTTTTATTTTATTTAAGTACAGTTGTTATAATTTAATAAAAATGTAAAATTAAGTCATTTGCATTATACAATATACACTATGTTTATATATCAAATTGAATATTATAAGTTTAGTCAAAACAAGTATCAGTTTTTCAATCAGTATTATTTTTACTGATTTTATTAGCTAATTAAATAAACTGTCTTTGTGTGTGTTATGTATATTTGGCTGTATATTCCTAAGGATACAATTTTCAAAATTTGTCATCACCTGGCTACCTTGACAATAGTCCCAAATACTTTTTTTATAAAAGATATAGATGTTACTGCAACAAAAGTGCATGTTACTTCTGCAGCAATCACGAACTTATCAGGCATTTGATACAGTTTAAATATCTGCAGTCCTACGGAAAATTCCCATTTCTTCAGAAACCTTCTAAGAAAACTGTCTTGGTAATAATTTACTGGTTTTCTCGGATGAGGGGAAGGTAATAAAGATATAAATTGTGTGAGGACCATCGCTTCCTTCAGATAATCTTGAAATTTCTACTTTTTCTGTTATAAGTATTTTCAGTACTCGCAACTTAAGTCACATTTTTCTCGAAGTCACCCTATGAGGGTCTGCTCATCCATCTGTAAGTATGCTCTACACTTCTCTCCGACCTGTTACAATGTGATTTCATCACGGTGCAGAAGGGAGAGTCATTTCAAACGTGCTCAGAAACATTTGCCCTGATTCAGAGGACAGAAGTCACTAAGCTGGAGGGAAATCTTTTCCCATGACTCGCTCTGTCCAGAAATGCTTGACTGAAGAGTCTCACAGTTGATCCACGTGACCAGAGTGGAAATGCTTCTTTAACAAGAGAATTTCACACTGGTGTTAACTGCAAATAAGAGAATATTCCTGGGGTCTTGTTTGTTTGTTTGTTTTTACAATTTTCTTGATTAATTCATGTCTATCCCTTAGGTACTTAATAAAACTTTATTTTTTATTAATTCTTCTGCAGTCAAATTCTCCCTCAATTTGCTCATCACTGGTAACTTAAACTATATTTTCCCCCTCTCTATAGCAACGATAGCTTTCTTCCACCTCTAATCACGTTTGGTAGGCAAGCCTGTTTTCTGTGATGTTGGTGAGTGTATTGCAAAGATGGCACAGGTTCAATTCAGTTTGGCTTTAAGAGTAAGAGAAAGGGTTAGAGGGAGAGGGAAAGGCCTTGGTTCTATGATGTCACTTTGGAAAATAGACCTTTTCCTGTCACATGGTGCCAAAAGGGCATGATTGGTATCCTGGTTCCTTACAGAAGAGGCAGAAAAAAATGATTGACAGCTTTGCATGGAAATAAATCTATACCAGAAAGCAATTTCAGTGCGGTCACAAGACCAAGGAGACAGATGGGGTGCTGGCAACATACAGGGAGCCCGAGGATGGGCAGCCCCCCTGTGTGATATCCCCGGATTGCTCCCCAAACTACTCTGGGCTGCACCCTCCCAGGTCACAGCTCACAGGAATGGAAACCCAAACAGAACCACACTCAGTGCTTGATGGCAGGACCTGTGGTCACAACGGACATAAAATGAAAAGGCATTTGAGAGTTATCACAGAAATGGACTTTCCTTACTGGAAGTTTACCTGCTTAAACGTCCACGAGGAAAAAACATACCATACTGGGGTTTCATCCTTCATTTCAAGCATTTGAAAAAAAAACTCAAAATTTAATTTTTTCTAAGTACTTACATGCTTCAACATGTGTGTTTTGGTTTCTTTCCGATTTTACGTGTAAATTTCACTGTTTTAGAGAATATCTACAAAACTACGTGTTCTTACTAGTGATGACCTCCAACGGACTGACGTTTTACAGAGAAATGGGGATCTCGAGCACTAAGCTCTGTGGGGGGAGATGGCCAAGGAGAGGAGGGTGCCCTTTTCCTTCCTGTGCAGCCATTTAATACGGGACAGACCAGAGGACTTTCCAATGACTATTGACAAGAGGCTAACAAAGTTTAATCTGTGACCTATTTCAAGGAAAACACAACTTTTCTATCATTTATGCTGATTTAAAAAAATTAAATGTTCCCAATCTGATTTCCGTTTCAGTGAAATATAAATAGATGAAGAGATGAGTTCATCAGAGCTAATTAAATAAAAATTTTTTCTGGTAATGCACTTTGTTTCATCTAATTATTTGAATTTAGATAAGCTTAAAGGACAAGAGCAAGACAGAACTACAAAGGAAGGTGGAATTATGCATTGCCATTGGTTGTCAGCAAGCTCAAAGGCTGCAGGATTTGGCACGATGACAATTAACATTGGAGATCGTTGAGCACGCTCCAGTATTGATGAGTTTGGTCCATCCATTCTGCATCATGCCCATATCTTTGGGACTTAGAGTCTGGCAAGTAGAAGAAGGATTTTATCTTCCTGGAAGCATGAGTTGGAAAATCAACCCAAGTAAAGTTTCAGAGGCCAAGGAGGGTGAAAGAGAGTTCTAGAAAGTTTCTAATTCTTCCTTTGCTTTTAGCTAGCAGACATTATATTATTCTATGTATTCATTATCTTAAGACATTTTCTAAAGAGTAGCTAGAATTGTGAAGACTCTATTAAGATGATAATAGTAATGATAATTTTAAAGTGATGTCAACATTTATATCATTTAAAAATAAACTCAAATTAGTTAGAAAGCGTAGCCCAAAACCTTTGCTCAAATACGTTAGATAATTTTAATTGTGATCTCTTTTATGCTCTCTTAGCTGAATATATTTCAGTTTCCCTATCGTGCTTCTAAGCTTTTATGTTCTGATTCGTATTTTACTGCCATTCTCATCTCAGCATTGTCATTGTGTTTCTGTTACTTCTCATGTTTAAGTTGCCACTCTTAACTTTTAGTGATAGAAATAAATAAGAAATTAGAGGTTTTCAGGTGTCTGATCTATTTACACAGCAAAATTTTCTCTGAAAACCAAATCATCAGTATCCATGCACTTGCTTTGAGCAGCAGTTGAAATGAGATATTTTATTGAGTCATCTTTACATAGCATTTATTATATATGGTAAGTTTAATTCTAAATTTTTCCCAATTGTTAATTTATTTAATCTAACAATGAAGTCATAACCTGGAAAGTTTTATTTTTATTCCTAATTTTCAGATGAGGAAATTTATGCACAGATTGGTTAAAGAACTTGAACATATTTACATGGGAGCAAGCATTAAATCCAGGATTTCAGTCCAGTCAGGGGGTTTTGAGCAAGTCCTTTGTTAACTACTATACCAGTGCCTGCTAATCTGACCATCGCGGTAGTTACAAAAATAGAGCAAGGAGCAAGCTTAACAATTCAGTTAAAAAAAATTCAATGAGGAAGTAGTCTTACTTTATATCAAGTCAGAAAATATTTATTGAATGCATAGTACATACCAAGCAAGAGGCCTCCTACTATACCAGCGTTAATGTA
Organism: Lyroderma lyra; assembly: GCA_004026885.1. NCBI lineage: Eukaryota > Metazoa > Chordata > Mammalia > Chiroptera > Megadermatidae > Lyroderma > Lyroderma lyra. Next base: position 13,424 of record PVJL010002613.1, read on the forward strand.
ATGTTAGGCCTGGAAGAATGGCAGGCCAGGAGTGGACTGAGTCATATTACCGTATTTTTCTGTGTCTAAGATGATACTTTTATCTAAAATTGTTACACCAAAAATTGGGGGTTGTCTTATAATAGGGGAGTAACTGGTTGAGAGGGTTTCTTAATTTTGGGTGAGAAAAGTAGGGGTCATCTTATACATGGGGGCATCTTATACCCGGAAAAATATGGTAAACGCTGCATCTAAAGTTACTCTATAGACCATAAGTTGCTGATTAGCAACTGCTACTACAAGCAATATTCATCTAATCTTACCGAAGAGTAATTTTGGAGACTTTCATAGCAAGTGCCACCCTAATATTCCTCCTGGTAAAATTAGTAACTGAGATTTTCAAAAATAAATTGAGATTCCAAAACCATGCAAAAGCGGCCTCAAATGTTTAGGTCTCAGGATTCCTGTACATGCTTAAAACTTCTGCTAATGTGGGTTATATCTGTAAATGTTTATATTAGAAATTAAAAGAGAAACATTTCAATATTTAATAATTTATTTAAAAATGACCATATTAATTCACTGTGTTGATATAAATACATATTTTTATGAAAAATGACTATCTTTTCCAGCACACAAAAATAAAGATGGCATTGTTTTATATTTTTAAAAATTGCTTTATTGTGTGGTATAATAGAAGACAGCTGGATTCTTAGATTTGCTTCTCTATTCAGTCTGTTAGGATCTCACACCTCATTTATTCTCTGAAAAACTCCATTGGGCACTTGTGAGAGAATGATAGTGAAATGAAAAATAACATCTTGGTTTGTAATGAAATTAGCTCTGACCTCATGGACCCTTTAAAAGGTCTTAGGAACTCCAGGGGTTCCCTGACTACAGTTTGAGAACCACTGATAAGTTTTATTCTACTTAATCTTTTGTCATGCTATATACTTTATCCTCTTTTCATCTACTATCTGAATTTGAGCTTTAGCAATTCAATTTATTGCTCATCCATGATTTAAAATAAAAGAACTAGGTGACTTCTTCCTAGCATTGGTATATTTCATGTATTTTAAATAGCTATGAATAAAACATAAGTTTTAAAAAATGAAGATGAATGATAGTTTCAAATACTCCACCACCTGAGTAGTTACAATATGGTGCACAGTGCATACAAGTTTAATTGAACACCAAATTAATTGAGCCAGATGGACCAGCAGACAGACAGATAGATAGATAAATGAAAAGTAAAAATTAAATGTATATGAAACTATGTATGGGCCTCTATGTTGGACTTAATAAAAACACACAGTGTTTCTTACCTATTGTTTCATAATGCAAATTAATATTCTAATAATTTGTTCTATTTACCTTAACTACCTGTACTTCTTTTTAAAATAACCTGCAAACATGGAGATATTGAATAAATCAGTAGTGACAGTGCTACTCTTTATACAATTAAAAACAGTCTAGGTTGGAATAGCCAATTAAGTATTTGAGTTTTATAATTCTTATAATAATTTTAAATGTGTTGATTTAATATTTATTTGGCTGGTCTACTTTGCTGTGGCTGAAATGCAAGCCCACAGTAGTCCGAGCGTTTGTGAGTTGGTGAAATTAGTCATTATTGTGGTGTGTTTAGCTCCGTCGGTCTGCCCAAGGTCAAAGAGGCGTGGGGTCTTTTCATTTTACACAGGATGCTTGCCAATTGCTTTCTATTTACATGCCCCTTTTGAGATAATTCTTTCCCATTTTTAGTGTCCAAACACAGAGCCTTTTCAGTAAATACTGTGATCCAGTTTTAAAGAGAATTATTAGCTTTTATTGTTTCAGGAGAGTAGCTAAAAACGTTCAAATTGGCATTTTGAAGGAAAGTACAAACAAAATAAAATATTTTGAGAACAAGGAAGCTACAGCTTTGCCCACAGGATGGTAAACTCTTTTGGAAAGAAGACAGCGAATAGGAGTGTGTGTGTGCGTGTGTGGGTGTGTGCGTGTGTGCTTCCTTTTCTAAGGGAAGTTGCTACTGCAATGATGATTCAAACGGATTTTTTCTGCTAGAGTGAAGAGGTTTCTAGCTGAAATGTTTAATTACTACCCAAGTAGAATAGAGAAACAAAGTCTGGGCTCTCTGTGTTTGGAACAGCCTTGGTGTGGATGAAAGCTTGATGGGCAGCAGCCACTGGCCAAATGGCACATACAATAGGAGGATTCTATTTCTCAGTAACCAAGGCGACTCTCAGATCTCCTTCTGTATTTGGAGGCAAGGGGTCCCCTTGTTTCTTTGGCATCTTCTATTGGCTGCTTTAGGAGCGTTGGTTACCTAGTCTCAAAAAACAAAAAAAGTTCCTAAAGATGGCAACTTCTAAAGAATGACTTAAAGTGTACACATTTACTTAGATCAGACCATCACAAAATAGGGTGAATATATGCATTTGAAGTCAAGGAGACTTTTCTTTCTTTCTTTGAAAAGGTGCATATATTCTATGTTTTTTTTCACACTGTCCTGAAACTTCTGTAGTCTGAAGTTTTTAAAATTAGTTTATAGGTTCAAGTTTGTAAAAAATAGCCAATTTTGCAGTCATTAAAATAAAATATTAACATAATTAAGGCAAAATGTGCCCCAACGGAGTTGTTAAACCATATACTTTTGGTGAGTTGGGATACAACCTGAGCTTGATCCATTCACTTTGGTCAATAAGTAGTCATTACTGAAGCCAAATCTATCACATAGCAAAACACATCAGTTGTTAGGATGGTCAAAATGAAGACGTGGTAGTGGGGTTTATTTCACATGTGATGTGGAGATGTAGCCAAAAACGTAATAAAGAACTTTACTATGCAGCAGGATACAATACATAAATATCAGGTGTTGCATAGTTTGGGAGACAAATACTGCCTACCCGAATTGGGAGTTAATTTGGAATTAGACTTGTATACAAACACTCTCTTTTGATAGAGCATCATCTCTGAAGCTGATGTACAAAGTAACTTCTATCTAGAGTCCCTGAACTAATAAGACCAGTTAAAGTGAGACAAATACATACATTTGCTTATTCTGAAATTTTATTACAAAATAATCATTTTATAACATCTCAGTTAAAATACATATAATATTTTAAAATACTTTTACTAACCAAAGAAGAAATCCAAATATAATTGTTTTTCAGTCCCATCAATAGTACAAAAATCCCAGAAGCCTGCATAGAGGACCACAACAAAGCAATTCTTGATGGTCTGGTGTTGAAATTGCATTATTTCCTATTGAGAAGGGCAACAGATTTTCCAATACAGGAAGTTTCTGTTAAAAATCTCCATTCTTTAGTATCATTTGTTCTAATATTTAAAATTTTCTCCATTGCATGTAGTAAATGAATCGTTGTCAACTAAAATTGGAAGATTTCACTTTCAAATATTTTAGTTTCTCCAAATAAAATTGTGCCATGATACAAAGCGTTACGTTGTTTTTTACAGCATTATGGTTCTGAACTCATTTTGGAGTTCACTAATTGAAAAATAGGAGAAATACGATGAAACAGTAAGTCCACAAGAAGAAGTAGGCTGAAGTTTAAATTGCAACAGCTTTTGGGTATGACTTAGAACTTGGAGGATAACGGACTGGGGAAAACTTCTTTGGAAGATAGCGACTAGAGAAATAGTCTGTGTCAAATGCAGCTATTGTGAAAAGATATTCAGATTCAGATTTGAAAAAAATATTGTTTTACAGATTAAAAGGTTAGCCATTAGTGTCCAACCTTTAGGAAACAGGAAAAATGAAGAGGTATATATATCCCTTCTTTAGGTTGCATAAAACGCTACAAATATTCAATTAGGATTCCTAAAAACAAGATAAATATCTCATGATTGACAATTGAGTTTGGTCATGAACCAGTACCAATTCCTAATGAAGACCGAATTTCCAAGTTTCTTACAATATGTTGGTCCATCTTTTAAAAGAAAGGGTAAGTAGCCTATTACTGTGAATATACCCTTTGTGTTATTAACTGTTAGGACATGACAAGGCTAGACAATTGATTCTTTCTTCTATCAAAACTTCTTTTGCTTTGGTTAATGCCATTGTTTGAGGGGATTAGGAAACATGTTTCTATGCTCTTTGACATTTCTTGATGTTCCATGTAACTTTAAACACATAGCTTGATGAAACAAGCCTTGCTCTGACCCTGACTTGCGCTCCAAGGCCAAGACTGAGGAATCTTGGCACCTTGATAAACACATTTCCTTTAATGACAGGTTTCCTAGGTCAGGCTAGTATTTTGGGTACATGAAACTGACTGAGACTTTATCCAGAGACAGAAGTGTGTTAGAGATGAAGACAACCCTGGATCAAGTTTTCACTCAGAAACTTGCCTCTTGAACTTGAGCATTTATAAGTATTAAATAGGAGATTAGCTTTGTTCCATGGCTTTCTGAATATAGTTTTTTGATGGGACCTGACTCTTAAGAAATAACCTTCAATCAGAAAAACACAATAATGTTGAATTAGGGCATTTGTTCACTCAGTGTAGCTGGGTGGAGAAAACATATGGGTTCTGGAATCAGGCAATTGGGCTCAAAATCTCACTCTACCACTTAGCAAGACTAAGGTTAGTTTCTCACACTCTCTGAGACCCAGAGAGTCTCAGAGCACCTCAAACTAAAATTTGAAACAATAATATCTATCTCACAGGCTTGTTAGCGATATAAATGAGATAAAATATATAAGAGTATGACACCAAGTATTCAGTAAATAATACCACTGAATCTAGGCTCAGGCCGTTGCTGGGTTTGTGGAGCTGCTATTTTCCCTCCTCTGATTAGCTCTGTTATTTATAGTTATCTACTTGTATGTGTTTTTCCTTTGCTTTAGTATTTCATTAATATTTTGGTAAATTTTTTCTTAAATGGAGAACAATAGAACATATTGGGGGAAATTATTCAATGGCCATCCCATAGGCCAAAAAAATTAAATATAGGTATTGTCCATGTTTTTATTCTGTCAGTGAGTCCTATAGAGGCCCCTTCAGAGTCTCATTTAGGACCCACATGGTCTCTTTGACCTTCCAAATCCATCACTCTTTTAGTTTTGATATAAATAAACTTGAGCACTGAAATCCAGCATTTCCAACACAATGAATTTTTAAATATTGGATGTATTCTGTAGGCTGCTCCAAGAGGAAAAAAAAACGGTTCTGGAAGACCATGTCTCAAGAGACCATCTGTTGGAATCCTTCAAGCATTTAATAGTAAAAAAATGTTCTAAATATTTATATGAAGCTACAGGAGAAAGGCAGGAAAGAAAACCCTTAACCAACTAGTAGAAATTTTACTTTGATTGATCTGCATTTCAGATGAATAATTAGCAAAAATGGCCCCCGATACAAAGTGAAATTAAGCTTCCCTGGGGAGAACAACATAGAACTTTCATTTTTTTCTTCTTGAGTAGGGAAACTGATTTGCCTAGGTTAAGACCTTATATACATACATACATACATACATACATATACATATATATATTTTAGCAGTGAAGGGAAGAAAGTTGGTGAAACATTTTTGTTTCTCTTTTTCCCCTGCAGAAAGGTTGAACGCTCACCAAAGAGAAGGCAGGTGCCTCACTGAGATTAGCAATTATGCTTCTTCCTGAACCCCAGATGCAACTGTTGGGGTTTCTATGGAAGTCCAGGGTGTACAACATGGAGGAACTGAGGTCTGCTGCATGAGCCCACAATTCTGTTCACATACTTAGGAGGCTAAATTCGGGTTTGAATAAATTCCATGGCTTTGATTTTCAAATACTGCCCCAGATTAACCTCGTATCCACATTGCCCTCTCCAACTATCAACAATTTCTATCTCAGTAAGAACTTACAACAGTTGTCAGGGATAACTGAGCCTTGACCTGGGTTAACAGTATTCACTGAATGCTGGAACTGAGATCTTAAGACACGTACCAGCCCATGGACCCTGATGCCTCAGCTGCTGCAACTTGTTACCCAACAGCTGCCTTTGGGTTAAATGAACAAAAATAACCTCCTTCCACCAAAGCACAACTCCACAAAGATTCCCCTGCTGTCTTTTGACCTCCCATGTTGTATCAGAGAAGCAAAAAATGAACTTAAAATTAGGATCATCCTCACTAAGTTCTCAGCATTAAATATCTATACTCCTTCTTTTAGGTTATTCATATTTAAAAAAAAATCAGTATTTTAAAGATCTTATTGGGGTTAATGAACAATTCATAAATCAGGCAATATCTGGTTTAGCAGAGAGGAAGGAGCTCTGAGGAGCTGTACTGAATGAAAGACTTACAGACGGAAGAGAACAGAACGAGGAAGATGTACTGGACAATAAAAGGGGATTGGTTATTGCAAAATTGCTATCCTTGGGGTACGGGAAGGTTCTGTTAGGCAGGTCACTTAAGCAGGTGATTCCTGATGGACAGGTTTAAGACCCTATTACTGTGAGAACTAGAACTATAATTAAGTGTCTGGTAAAGTGAAGCTCAGCATGAGTGACCCCATTTGCTGCTTGTTGTCTTGTTTTGAACATCCATCTTTAAAACAAGCAAAGCCAAATTCTCCCATAACAATCCCAGTTTTGAATTAAATATCATGTTTCTCAACCTGTAACCTACTATGAACGAGCTAACCTACAGCCTAAGAGAAAAGAGAGATTCCTAGAGCCAGCATTTAATGAAGAATCCATTGGACCTTATCTCTTCTCAGATAAAGAACATGTTTAAGGGAAATATGTAGATAAGTGTTTTACTACTAGGGTCCCTTAAAGGAAGTAAAAATTGGCAGCTCATTAAGAGTGTGCATAGGTTCTATAAACAGCAATGAAGTACCTCTGGCATATTTTAGGGTTTAGAATCAAAAGAAAAAGTCACAACAAAATCTGCTTGCAGTAAAACAAAGTCATTTTTTTTCCCTTGGCATGGCTGGGATCTATTAGGTACCTCATATATAAAGAGAATAAAATATTACTTGTTCTTTAAGCAAATGTATCTGAGAAGTTTTGTGAATACACATGAAATAGTGAAACATTCCTGTGTTTTATATTTGTTTTTTCTATACTAAACATAGGAAAATAACCTTACCATTTACAAAGTTCATCTGCTCTGTTTCTAAAAGCACTCATAAGCAGCCACATGTATTAAAATCTTTGTTAGGAATCTACAAGTGGTAGGTGACCTCAGTTATTTAGTTATTCGGTTTAAAGGCTTGACTAAGATTGTGTTTTTGTTTTCCTTATCAATAGGCTGAAAAATTATATGTTAAAAATAGTGACAGAAGTGAGTTGTTGCTATAAATATGTGAATTAAAAGGAGTTTTCTGGGCTATGTTATTACGAGTCTTTCATACAGACCAAGCTAATTTATCACAGCAGAATGTCAATGGGGTACAGAGCCAAAGGGGAAGGGCAGAGCGCCCACTTTGGTACACCTGGAGTAGATTACACACATGGGGTTTATCTTCCCCACAAAGCCAGAAAGTTCTGGTAATGTGCTCTGCACTCTGTGATAGAACAGGGCAAACCTGGAAATTAATCACCCAGTGCTACCAAAGCAGTTCATTAAATGCATCTGACAGCCTCCTCTCTGTATTTCTAGATGGCTGCGAATCAAGTAGTGCACATCAAAATGTGAGTTTTTTTCTTGCTGCTTGGCAAAGAACCTTAATCTGTCATCATTTCATGTCCTCAAAGGCCTGAGAGAAGCTGCCATCCTTGGACAACAAAGGATGCCATGCAAAGCAGCTCAGAACTTGAGTTGTTTCAACAGATGCTGTTTTATGTTTTGCCAAAGAATGGCCCCTTTTATTTCTGTCGTGAATGCAGTCTTTATTTCAGTTTCTTAATGTTTTCCAGTATTAAACCTAATCCTTATCTATCATTCTCTTTGGTTGATAGGCTGTCCCTTTGCCTTTGGAACCAGCATAGCCTTCACCATGTAAATATGGATTTGCAAAGAAATGGAATCTCCATCTTACAGCTCCTGCTGATTTCTTGGGAGGGTGGTGGGGCTGCCTTTCAAGGTCAGAGTAGCTGAGCCAAGTGATTCCGAATGTAAGAAAAAGTGCTGAGGTGGAAATGGATGATTTTACCCTGTAGAAAGTCTCTGCTTATGTTAGTAGAAAGATTAGAAAAGGGGACTGGTTGAGAAAAGAACTAGAATAAAATAAGCAAGCAACACCATTTATTCCTGCATTTGTCTACTGAAACAGAATGAAGAAGGCTAATGAAGGAAGGCCTGGAGGAATGTAATGTATAGACAGGCCCTCCGAGGCAATGGAATTCTCCAGAGGTGTAGTCAGCAGTGACTCCCCAGAAATGCAAGGTGTACTGGGACAAAGATGGTACCCCCGTCTTGGTGACCTTTGCAGTTCTAATTCTAATAAAAGGGATTCAGAATTATTAATGACAGTTGTTTTTATGAAATTTTAAGGGTTATTCTATTTCTTGAGGCAAATTGAATTGTTCAAAAGCATTGTCTGAGGGAATCTTGTTTGCCACAATACACGAGCAATTTTTTTTTCCCTGGAGGGCAGGCAAAGGGCTAACTGAACTTCAAAACCAGAACTTCTCCCATGGTAATCCCCAGGAGCACTTGAAGTTGGCTTGTTTGGTCTGTGTGTTTGGTCTGTGGCTGCTTCAATTCACTAAGTCTTTATTTTGCCTTTCAAGTGGAAAACCACCCTGCTGGTGATCTATGGAATGTATAAAGGAGAGGAATGCAATTGCTCAAGGAAGTTTGCAGACAGAGTGAATACTCGATATGCAGTGACAACAGTGAGGAAAGAAGTGAGGAAGGAAGAAGGCAATCTGAGATTTGAAGGAAAAAGTCTTACGGAGATTTTCACAGATTTCAATGCTTGCTCCCCATCTCCTGTTTCCCTCTTTTTGTCACAGGTGGGAGTTCTCAAAATTGTCACCATTTACGTGACTAGTCTGCACAGAGGCAGATCTACGAAGAAAGCAAGCAGTCACCAGCCTACGTGTAGGGTAGGTACGCTTTAGACCCACACTCAGTTACTATTTTTGATTAAGGGCCTAGAAATAACCATCTGGACAATCAGAATTTTGCATTAATATTCAACATTGGCTAAATCCACAGGCAGCTGGCTGAATACTATTTAAACTGGGTGCTAAGATAAGAGTAGGCCGTGGCAGGCAGTGGTTAAGAGACACTCATCTATTCTACCCATGTCAATGGTAATGATACTGTAATTCCCTCCAAAACGTACTCCTTTTACTATGTTTTGACAGGCTGGTTGTTATTTCAGGGATCTTTATTATTGGAGACACATAGACTAGACACTGATATACATATATGAATATGCATGTGTTTGTAAGGTAGTATATATTGGTGGAAGAATTAATGAGAATCAGTCATCCATACTTATTGAATATGTATATTATCAGAAGTACTTTATTGTGTGATACACAAAAATATGGAAATCAATTTAAGAACAGGGAGTTCAAGAGAGGCTGATTCATTTATTTTCTAGAATCCTACTTTGTGTTTCTGTTGAATGACTTATAGGGGCCAACACGAATCTAACATAATTTCTAGGTCTTCAGTTTTGTGATTTCATCTTTCTAAATAGAAAATAAATACACATGGACTGGATTAGTGGTTAAGAGCATCAGCTTGTTGCCAGATTTACTTTAAATAGAATTGTAGTTTCTGCCATTGACAGGTTCTGTGACCCTATGGAATTTATTAAACCCCATGGGCTTTAGTATCTTTAACTGTAAGACTGGAAATTGTAATAATGATCTATGTCATAGGTTAGTTGTATGAATTGAATAATCATTTTGCGGAAATCATGGTAAAGAATAATTATTACAAAAAATGTTAGCTGTTATTATGGTGATAGATTTGGGTGTAGTGAAAACCAGAAAAGCCAGCAAAACTGTGTAAACTGGATTTCTTTGCACTGATGATTGGGTTTGAAAACTGTTAACTGGATAGATTTTCCTATCTTGGGGAAATGTGATGTAGTGCATTTCTTTGCAAAATTCAGAAGCAAATAGGAAAATTTTCTGTATAAGTCACTGAATTTCTAATAGTCCTCATTATTCCCATAAATGAATTCATAGTTTAGGTAAAGAAACCTGTGCATTTATTGAATCAGTTCAATAGCAGTGAACAGTGTGTGTGTGTTGTGTGTCTGTAGAATAAAATCATCTTGGTGTTTGTGTGTCCGTGAGAAAGAGTCAGGAGCCGTGGGTTGAAAGGCAAGAGACTCAGGTTCAAGGACAGGGTCTAATACTAACATGCAGTGTCCTTATAGGTAGTTACTTAATCTTTGTAGTTTTCACTTAATTCTTTGTACAATTAGGGCTTCAGCTTATGCTATGACTCTGTCAAAGTGATCCCATGAATGAACAGCTCCACGATGAGACTGACTGAAATGAACTTCATCTTCCTTTATTCCAGTGTTTCTCAGATTAAAATTGGAAATCACAAGATTTCAGAAAATGTCAACCCAATCAGCAACCTTACTACCTCCTATAGCCAAGGTTCTCTTGCTCTGAAGAGCTGTCCCTTCCACCCCACAGCAGCCCCAAATCTGACAGACATACTCTGGGAACCAATCATGTGTCAAGCACTGTGCCTAATTCTGGGAGACACATAAGATTTACATTGTGTTAGATGCTGGGAAAGCACAAAGGGAAATGACTAAACCTCCCGGGTAAGAGCTGACGACTTTCCACAGTATGTCTTGTATACGTGTATTTTTTTCTTTCTCAATAAGGCCTTTATTATTTTTTTATTGTTAAATTTATTGGGGTGACATTGGTTAGTAAAATTCCAGGTGTACAATTCTACAGTACATTGTCTATGTGTTGCATTGTGTGCTCACCACCCAGAGTCAGACTCATCCATCAGAGGGCACTTTGGTTGTCTCCATGTTTTGGCCACTGTGAACAGCGCTGCAATGAACATTGGGGTACGTAAGTCTTTGTGGACAAAGATTTTCAAAGTTTTTGGGTAGATCCCCAGAAGGGAGATTGCTGGGTCACATGGTAACTCCATTCCCAATTTTCTGAGGAACCTCCACACTGCCTTCCACAGTGGTTGTACCAGTTTGCACTCCCACCAGCAGTGTATGAGAGTTCCTTTCTCTCCACATCCTCTCCAGCACGTGTTATTCCTTGTCTTGTTGTTAACAGCCATTCTCACAGGTGTGAGGTGGGATCTCATTGTGGTTTTGATTTGCATTTCCTGCATAGCTAATGAGGATGAGCATTTTTTCATATGTCTGCTGGCCATTTGTATTTCTTCGTGGGAGAAGTGTGTGTTCAGGTCCTCTACCCACTATTTAATTGGACTATTTATTTTTTTGTTGTTGGGTCACATGGATTCTTTATATATTTTAGATATTAGCCCCTTATTAGAGGTGTTGTTTGCAAAAAAATATTTCCTATTTGGTTGGTTGTCTCTTGGCTTGGTTGATGGCTTCTTTTGCTGTGCAGAAACTTTTCAGTTTGGTACAATCCCATTCATTTATTTTTGCTTTTACTTCCCTTGCCTTTGAGGTCAGGTTCATGAAGTCCTCCCTGAACCCAAGGTCTGTACATTTGGTACAGATGTTTTTTCTATACAGTTTATTGTTTTGGGTCTTATGTGGAGGTCTTTTATCCATTTTGAATTAATTTGGGTATATGGTGATGGTTTGCAGTTCAGATTCATTCTTTTGCATGTGGTTTTCCAATTTTCCCAGGACCATCTACTGAAGAGGCTTTCTTTCCCCATTGTATATTTTTTGCTCCTTTGTCAAAAATTATTTGTCCACATATTTGGGGGTTTATTTCTGAGTTTTTATTCTGTTTCATTGGTCTGTGTTTCTGTTTTTCTGCCAATATCAACTGTTTTGATTATTGATGCTTTGTAGTATAAATTGAAATTGAGGAGCGTGACGCCAGCAGTCTTATTCTTTTTATGTAAAATTGCTTTAGCTATTTGAGGTCTTTTGTGGTTCTATATGAATCTGATAATTCTTTTATCTATTTCTTGAAAGAATGTCTGGGATTTTGATGGGACTTGCCTTAAATCTGTATATTGCTTTGGATAATATGGCTATTTTAACAACGTTAAGTCTTCTAATTCATGAACACAAAATATCTTTTCATTTCCTTGTGTCCTCTTCAATTTTTTAAAATAGTGTCTTATAGTTTTCAGTGTCCATCAAGTTATTTGTTAATTCCCAGGCATTCTTTTTGTTGTGATCACAAAAGGTATTGGTTTTCTCATTTCTTTTTCTGAAGTTTTGTTGTTGGTATATAGAAATGCAATTGATTTTTGCACATTGATTTTGTATCCTGCAATTTTACTGTATTTGTTTATTGTTTCTAATGGTTTTCTGGCAAAGTCTTTAGAATTTCCTATATAAAAGATCATATCATCTGCAAATAGCAACAGTTCAACTTCTATCCCAATTTGAATATCTTTTATTCCTTTCTCTTGCCTGATTGCTCTGGCTAGAACTTCTGGTACTATGTTGAACAGCAGTGATGACAGGGGGCATCTTTGTCTCGTTCCTCATGTTAATTAATAGAATAGGTTTCAGCTTTTTCCCATTCAGTATGAAATGAGCTGAGGGTTTGTTATATATGGTCTTCATTATGTTGAGATACTTTCCTTCTATACCCATGTTATTTAGTGTTTTGATCATAAATGCATGTTGTATCTTGTCAAATGCTTTTTCTGCATCAATTGATATGATCGTATGGTCTTTATCTTTTATTTTGTTTATGTGGTGTATCACATTGATTGATTTGTGTATGTTGAACCATCCTTGTGCTCCTGGGATGAATCCCGCTTGATCATGGTGTATGATCTTTTTGGTGCATTGTTGTATTCTATTTGCTAACATTGTGTTTAGGATTTTTGTATCTGTGTTCATCAGAGACATTGGTTTGTAGTTTTCTTTTTTGTGTGTTATCCTTACCAGGTTTTGGTATTAAGGTAATGTTGGCCTCTTAGAATGAGTGAGGAACTTTGGCTCATCTTCAATTTTTAGAAGAATCTGAAGAAGATGAGCATGAATTCTTCCTTAAATGCTTGATAAAACTTGTTGATGAGACCATCTGGTCTGGGGCTTTTGCCTTTGTGGAGGTTTTAGATGATTGTTTCAATTTCTTTACTATTGATGGGTCTATTTATATTACACAGTTCTTGGTTCAGTCTAGGTAGACTATATGTTTCTAGAAACTTGTCCATTTCATCTAGGTTGTTAAATTTGGTGGGATAAAGCCTTTTATAACATTTTCTTATAATCCTTTGTATTTGTGTGGTGTCAGTCGTAATTTCTCTTCTTTCATTTCTAATTTTGGTTATTTATGTCTTTTCTCTTTGTCCTTTGGTGAGCCTAGCCAAGGGTTTGTCAATTTTATTGTTTTTTTCCAAGAACCAAGTCTTTGTTGCATACATTTTTTCTGTTGTCTCTCTGTTCTCAATTTTGTTCAGTTCTGTTCTAATTTTTATTATTTCTTTCCTTCTGCTGACTTTGCTTTGATTCTCTTCTTTTTTTCCTTATTCTTTAAGATGGAATATTGTGATTTTTCTTGTTTCTTGAGATACACTTGTAATGACATAAATTTTCCTATTACTTCTGCTTTTGCTGCATCCTAATAATTGGGATGTGTTGTGTTTTCATTGTCATTAATTTTTATGTATTTTAATCTCCTATTTATTCTTTGATCCAGTCATTTTTAAATAATGTGTTGTTTAATCACCATGGATATGTGGTATTTTTCTGGTTCTTTCTGCAGCTGATCTCTAGTTTCAAAGCTTTGTTGTCTAAGAATACACTTTGGTCTGATTTCAATCTTTTTGAATTTGCAGAGACCAGTTTTGTGTCTCAGCATACAGTCTATCTGTGAGAATGTACTGTGTTCACTAGAAAATAATATATAGTTTTATGTTGTAGGATGAAGTGTCCTGTGTTAATTCTGTCCAATTGCTATGATATATCATTTAATGTTGATATTTCTTTATTTATTTCCTGTTTGGATGATCTGTCCATGGCTGTTAAGGGGATGGTTAGGTCCCCTACTTTAATTGTATTTTTGTGTCGGTTTCTTTTTTAGTTGTTAGTATTTGCTTTGTAAATTTTGATGCTTTCTGATTGGGAGCATATATATTAATGAGTGTCATGTCTTCTTCTTATTGTATTGTCCCTTTTATCACTAAGAAATGTCAGTCTTTGTCTTTTGTTGCCTTTTTTATCCTGAAGTCTATTTCATCAGATATCAGTATGGGAACTCCTGCTTTTCTCTGGGGGCCACTTTCTTGGAATATTGTTTTCTACTCTTTCACTCTTGAGTCTGTGTTTGTCCTTGTGGCTGAGGTGTGTCTCTTGGAGGCAACATATAGATGAGTTTTGTTTTTTAATCCAGTCTGCAACTTTGTGTCTTTTTATTGGTGAGGTCAGTCTATTTACATTTAGGGTGATGAAAGGTATATGAGGATTTCCTATGGCCATTACTTTCTCTTTTTTTATTTTTTTATTGTCCCAACTCTTCCATTTATTTTGATTTTTTGATTCAGGTCGAATAGCCTCATTCAGCATTTCTTGAAATGACAGCTTTGTTCTGTGGCGATTTCCCTCAGCTCCTGTATGTCTGAAATGTCTTTATTCCTCCACATATCTAAAGGATAACTGCTGGATAAATTATTCTTAGCTGGTAGTTTCTCTCTTTTAATATTTTGAATATTTGATTCCACTCCTCCCTGGCTTATAGAGTTTTTTGCTGGGATGTCTGATGATAGCCTGATGGGCTTTCCTTTAAAGATTTTTGTTTGTTTGTTTGTGTTCCTGCTGTCTTAAGAATTCTCTATTTGTCTTTGATTTTTGACATCTTCAGTATAATATGCCTTGGAGAAGATCTGCTAGAGTCCAGGTAGCTAGGGGTCTTGTTATCTTCTTGAATTTGGGGTTCCAGATCTTTTCATAAGTTTGCAAAGTTCTTGTCTACTATTTGAGTAAGGTCTCTGTAGAATTTCTTTCTGCCCCTTCTTCTTATTCTAATGTTGTTCTTTCTAATGGAGTCAGATATATTTTGTAGAGTTCTTTCATTTCCTTGACTCTCAAATCTCTCTCTTCTTCCTTCTGTGATGTTTCCATGTTCCAATCTTCAATTTCACTCACTAATTGTGTCCTCTGTCTGGTTGGCCCTGTTTCCTAAGGTAGTTAATTCATTTCTCACTTCTTTTATTGCATCTTTCATCTTTAGAATTTGTATTTGAATCTTTTTATAGTTTCAATTTCTTTGTTAATATATTCCTTAATTGTCACATTTCATCCAGTCATCTGAAGCAGAACATTGGACCATTCACAGATTTCCTTTCTGAGATAATTTATCTGCATCTGGGTACTCTGCCTACGTTCTCTAAGCTCTCTGAGTGTCTTAAGAACTGCAGTCATTAATTCTGTGTCACTTAGGTCATATATTTCGAAATCTGTAAGTTCCTTTTCTGGAAATTTTTCATTTTCTTTCTGAGCAGCTTTGAATCCTAAGGTAATCATTGTATTTGATGTGTTTCTTTTCCTGGGCATGAGGATTTCTTCCCTGGCAGATATTCAGAGGTCTTTCTTTCACTTACCAGTTGTCACTGTAGCATCTTGCAATATTTTCTCTCAGTTATTTGGTCTTATCCTTTTGGAGCTTTCCTGCAAGGTAGGCTTTTATTCTTTGACCCTGTCACCTTGGTCTCAATGTGCCTCCTCTTTGGGAAAATGTGGTGAGTGATGGTGTGCTATGCTTCTGAGATCAGTGCAGGACAAGTTGCTGCACCTGTGTTTTGCAGGTTCCCTGAGGCCTCTTGCTGGTTTCCACAGGGGCAGGGATAGTTAAGAAAGGTGTAGGTTTGTTTGCTCACAGGGTAATGACAGTTTGCCTTTTTCAGATGGTTCTAATGCAGGCACTAAGTGGATCTGGAGGGGCGAGCTTTGGGAGAAAGGAGAAGCAGCCAGACTTTGTATTTATAGTTTCTGCCTGGAGGTGGGGGTGGTATGGATTGTAGCTGCTTTGTGTCCCAGGTTTGCTCCCCTGAATGCTGGCTCTGCCATAACACAATCCTGTTCATTAGGGGTACCCAGGCAAGTTGGGTGCACCACTGCTCTGCCTTTCTCTTATTTTCCTGAGCCTGTGTTTCCTGCAAGACTGTGTTTTATTCTGGTCAGTGTTTCCATGGCTGCTGGCTCTTAGTTTCAAACTCTTTCAGAGCCAATTTGTGATCAAACCAGCAATAATGTGCCTGCACTGTGATGCAGTTGGGCCCTATTCTTACTCAGGGCAGATAAGATCCTTTGTTTAGACCCTATGCTGCCCAGAGCACAGCACTCAGGGTAAAGCCCTAGTGCCACTGTCACTCAGTTTGGGTTTTAACTTGCCCGTGTTCTCACAGGGTTTCAGTCACCCATACCTCACCTTTTGTCATTTCTTGGTCTCTAAACTGCCAAGGATCATGCTGCTCTTCAGCCATGTTCCCAGGTCCCCACCTTGCTCCTTCTTCTGCCAGTCCCAAATCACAATCCACCGTCCCATCTCAGCTCTGCTCCCTCCCGCCTCTCCCATTCCCTGACTCCTTTCTGTGACCTTCAAGTGTTCTCTTGTTATGCATTCATCTCTCAACTGAGGCTGTGCCACTCAGGGTTTCCCCTTTTGGATCCCAGTTGTTCAACTGTATTTTCTAGGAGGGGTTTCAAGAATCTCCTCTCTTGCCACCATTTTAGGTCCCCAATATGTATTTTAAAGGATGTCAAAGACTTTTATCTGGTGACTAAAATAATGAAAGAATGATAGAAGTCTCCACCCATGGAAAACATTTGTAAAAATACAAAGGTATGAGAAATCTTGATGCGTTCAGAGAATAGAAATTACTTCATTACTGCAGAAGTAAAAATGAGCACAGTAACTAGGAGGCCAGACTCTATGTTTAGATGGTCAGTTTTCAGATGTCAACTCTGTTACTTAATTAGGTGAAACACTGGGCATATTATTTAACCTCCTGCTTCAGTTTCTTCATCTGTCAAATGAGAATAATAAAGTATTGAAAAATTTTGTTTTTAGAAGATATTCAGTAAATGACTATTTTTATTAACATTAAGCAGAGAGAGTTAATGAGACAACAGAGAAGAAAAACCTGGAAAGACAGTTATCTAATCACCATAAAAGGCTGTTTCATATATACTGATGGGGAGTCATTAGAGGATTTATGCTGGAGAGACTTGGTGACCATTTTCATAGAATTCTGAAGGGTAGGTATGGACAAGGGCAAATTGGAGGAAAAGAGTCATTTTATGAAAAGAAATGAGTTGTGAACGGATTAGTGTTCTGGTTCATGTGACTGGATGAAATGTGACATGTAACACCTGAGGAGGAGGTGTGAGTCATTGGGAAATATGATAAATTTAGTTTTGTTGAATTTAAAACATCTGGGGGACACCAGCTAAAGATGTCCAACGAACGCTTGGACACAGAAGTGCGCATCAGCAGCACGTCTAGAAAGGTGCTGTCCAGCAGAAGCCTAATGTGAACCTCAAATACAAATTATCTAGTAGTGACACGCAAGAAAAGTATAAAGACACAGGCGACATTCATCTTAATTATACATTTTATTTAATACAATTTAGCCAAAATGTTTCATTTTCTAATCAATACAAAACCATTAACAAGATAGACTGCATTTTTTCCTCGCTAAGTCTGAAACACAGTGGGTATTCTACATGGAGCACCTTTCAAACCACATTTTAAGTGCTCAATAGCTACGTGTGGGTCAGGAATTACCATAGGGCACAGTGAAGTTTTAGAACTTGGTAATTCATAGAATTCATTTATTTAACAATTATTAGTTGATAGATTCCAGGCAGTGTGATAGGAGGCTGAAAATTCAGTGATGAATAATACAGAAGTAATCTCTCGTTCATTAAGCTTACACGCTATTAGAGAATAGGGCTTTGGCTGGCCTAAAAGTTCTTTTTGTGCAAATTGGATAAAGACACAGCCTCTGGGCAGAGCTGTGCCACTCCAGGGATCACAGAGTGCGGGAAAGATTTCTAGGCTTGTTCACCTCTTCTGCTCTGAATGTTTGCATGGAACAAACTGCTCCCCACCACCAGTGGGGCCGCTACAGGGAATACAGACACTTACAAGTAATTAAATAAAATTGGCTGAATACTGGAATGAAGAAAGTTCACGCAAGGGGACTCAGTCATATAAAGATCAGAGAAGTTCACCTGGAATAGTGACTCTTGGCAGAGACCTGAAGAATGATCAGGAATAAGACCAGTGGAAAGGAGGGGGGCATTTCAGCAGAAGGTAGGCCACATCTAAAGCACAGAGCAGTGGCCTCTGGGCAGGCCATGAAACTCAGAGGAGTTCAGAGCATGCATGCATGGAGGGCAGGAGTGGCAGGGCATGAGGTCGAAACATCCAGGGGCTTTCTGCAGGGTAGATTAAGAGAGCAATGAACAGGGAGAGTCCTGGATACCAATAATATCAGTGGTTGACAACAAGGGGTCTGAGACAGAGCCATCACAAATACAGGTCAAAACCCAGGAATAGGTAATGTCATAAAATGCACCAAGAGAGAGAAAATGTACTTTGTGAAAGGGCCAACCAGGTGTTAAATGCAGTGGGAAATCAAGGAAAGGGAGGGCTCAAGGTTGGCTATTGAGTTGGGCAGTGAAGGCAGTGAGGACCTCAAGTTGCAATGGTGGGCGAACAAACGTAGTGTGAAGAGAAGATGCTTTAGAATGCTGGCTCCTGGGAAGTAAATGAAGATGACACTCTTAGAAAAAGAAAGGTACAGGGTAGCATGTGAGAGTCGTTTGCTTTTTTATTTTGTTTTTGCCTTTAAATATTTGATACCAGCACGTCTCTAGGACTCACATTTCCATTGTTCACTCTTCAACACTTTTACACCAGAGAAATAACAACCTACTGAAAAGATTAATGTTCTTCATTCATGCAATAAATACTCATCGAAGACCTAGTTGATGACAGGAGCTAAGTGACAAGTGTGACAACAATAAAAGTGAATTTATTGATAAATTTTTATGTCAATCCCTTTCTCACTTTTTAACAGGTATTATCCCATTTAATCTTTACTGATGAGAAAAACGGAGACGCAGAGGGATTAATCTGCTCCCTAGAGTCATATGCAGACTCTGAAATGCACGCTCATCGCCACCGTGCCACCAGCAGGGCCTTCCAACAGCCTTAGCCCATTGGCATATTTACTGAAACTTTGGCCAAAACCTTTCCCTTGAAATTCTTCCCTCATTCACGCTGAGCATCCCAGGTCACGAAGTTTACCTCACTATGGAGGTCGTGCTTCCTTTGGGTCATTTGCCCTGTTTTCATTAGCTACTCCAATACAGTGTTTCTCGTTCCTTTTTCGTGTCGATATTGTACCAAATCTTCAGTAGCCTGGGTTTAGGACTCGGTAGACGTAACGATCCTTAAAATTCTAAACTTTTCTAACATCTTATTTTATCATTTTAATGGGACAGTCACAGATGATCCGTTTCTCTGCTGATAGCTTCTTGACCTCTAAGTGGAGCGCCCTCTCTCCTGAATCTTTATTTTCACAATCTTCTCTTTCCTTTCCCTGTTCAGTTCAGAGAGCATTGATTAGATGACCGAAGGTGCCTGGCCTCCTGCCAATGGGGACAGAAAACACGAAGAAGGTATCGTCATTGTTGCATTGTTGCATTGTTACATTCCAAAGGATGCCATCAGGGCCTGAGAGCTCTTCCAGATAATTAGTAATTGGTCCTCATAGCACCCCTGGGAAGTACCTGGGTACGCAGCAAAGACACAGAGAGCATAAATGAGCTTTTCCGGAGTGGAAGACAATTTCCTCCTCAGTGAAATGGGGACAATTAGAGCGCTCCACCTTACAGGGGTGTCAATTATTCACCATCTAAAAGCCCTGGGAATCACAGACCACACTAGGAATACATACACACAGCATCCTTGTATTCACTTAATTGGCATTCTTCTTTCCCCTGCTACCTGCAAATCACACTGCAATGACACCCGTGGGCTTCTCTTTGCTCCTGGTTATTGACATGGACCCTGCCTCTCTGCATCAAAGATTTGCCTGGATCACACCAGAGGATAGAAGAACAACCCTGCCAGGTGTCGCTGAGCCCAAGACAAGCAACCTAAATGGAATTCTGACAGGCCTTCACAGCCTTGTACATAAACATAATTAATCAATGCCGAATACACACTCAAGAAGCTATATGGAAAGCAGAAGGCAAAGTATGAGGATAAAGGGAAAACAACAGATTGATTAGCTGGGTGACAGGAATTGCAAAAGCCTGCCTGAACGATGCAGGGCACAAATAGAATATTCCAAATGCGCCCCTCTGAACCACTGTCTCCCATGACCAGCCCACCTTTAGAGCCTGTGTCTCCTCTCTCTCTCCCATCCCCACCCCTGCTCCCCTCTCATCTTTTTTTGTGTGGACTCTCCTATTTCTCTGTTGAATTGAAATTGTGAGCCTTAGGCAAGGAATCTGTCCTACATGTTATTTTGATTCAATTAAATATGAAACACAGTTACAAAAGAGAAACCACCATTTCTGCTTCACTGCTCTTCACCTGTGGAATTGATTATGCATTTCATTATTGTCACATTTACCATTCAGTTCCTTCCATTTTCTTTGTTTCACGATTTCTTTCTACAGCTGCTTGTTCTGTGCAGCAGCTTGAATTTTACTTGCACAGACCAGTAAATTATTACTACAGTAAAGAGTGGCCCTAATAAAAGAAATGTAAATAACCCTTCTGGATTAAAACAAAACAAAACAAAAAACAATCATCCTTTGTTCTGCACTGACTACCTAAATACCTGCCTCCCCTAACTAAATGTGGGACAGGGACGTGGTCTGGCCTGTGTAGAGGGGAAACAGTACAAAGGAAGAGAAGAGGAAACTAAATGATCATTGGATATAGATTAGAAGCAAACTGAAAATTAATAAGTAACTGCCCAATGAAATGGCTTTCAAAATAGAAGCTAGATCATTCTTTAGAATCTAGCTCTTACTAGAAGGCACCACTATCTAATATTTTTTCCCCAAATATACGCAGTGGCATGCTCTCAACCTGCACCTCTTTGAATGAGGGTTATGTGAAGCTGTTATTGCTGTAATTTCCATAGAAGGTGAAATAACTATTAATAAAACAAATCAGCCCTTAGCATGGAAGAGGAAGCAGAAAGAGTCAGGCAAATTATAGCCAATAGCTTTTGGGACAATAGCACAAACTCCTCAAACTTTAGTGACTAGAAAGATTCCATGTCTTTCACTCATCAGAAGCTTGCCACATGGTCGTGAACCTGACCCTGGTCGATTGCCCGCATAAAGGAGAAATCGATTCAATGACCAAGTTTTTATATTTGCCTTTGGAAAATGAGGACTGAGTGCATGCATTTTCATTCTAAAGCCTCACTGAATAATAATAACATTATTAATAATAATCACTGAAAATACAAAGCAGTTTATACATATAGCAAGAAATGACTTCTAGGACTCTTTTCAGAACAGAATGCATCCAAGTGGCTGGGAAATGATCCATGGTAGACCTACACAAAGATGCTTCATTGCTCATCCCTTCATATGAAAAAAATAGAGCATGCCAACCAAAGAAATCAACAATAACCCTCTTCTGATAACTTAAAAACATTGTTTTAGCAACTCAGGTCACTGGTTTCCAACAAAAGGAAATGTAAAGAATTTCATTGGGAGCCCCTGGTGGTGTCCACACGGTGTGTGTGGAGACAGAGGAGTATGCACATGGGAGAAGTCAGACTTGGAATAAGCCTGTCAAAGCTGATTTTAAAATACTCTATCACGCCTTCAGGAAACACCTCATTATGAGGAGAAACTCTGCTTTAGGGTGGTGGTATAAGCAAGCACAATATTTAAACTTTGTAGATTCATGCTTTCTTGACATTTTCTGCAATAATATTTTAAAGACAGGGCATCGTGGGAGATAGGAGAATGGAAAAACCAAGAAAGATATTAACTCATGCGAATATAATGGAAATGTGTAAAATAGAAATTTAAAATAATAAGCACTACACTACAATATATTTTTGTGCCTGAATCATCCAATTGAGGTATTTACATCAAGTACAGTGACTGTCAGTCCTCCATATCGATTTTGTGCTATATAAATCTGGTGACAAGGGACTCAAGGCATTAATATATTATTTATTCATTTATTTGCAAGATTTATCTAGCATATGGTATCTAGATAACTAACAGCATTTTTCCAGGGCGATCTATACTTGCAGTATTTAACATTAGGATCTTAGAAATAACAAGTAAATTGGGAATTATTTAGGCTTTTTGGGTATTGTGGCTCTGTAGAGGGAAAAAGCAACATGAATTTAATTAATTTCAATTAGAATAAATGATTAAGGGATAGCATGGTTCAAACATCTCTAATTCATATTCTGAAGAAGGAGAATTCTGGGACTCTAAAGATGCTAATATATCCAATATAAACTGTCCTTGGCAGCAGTTAATGCTTATCAGAATTCAAGGTAGATGTATAGTCAGGTGATAAAATGTTTATAGGCCTAAACACAGGAGAACAGAAACATTTTGATTACTTTCTCTTGGTCTTTTACGTTTTTATTTTAATTTTTTTTTATGATCGGGTCTCTCAGAATTTGTTCTTACCCCAAGCAAGCTCTGCTTCTTACCATTGCTTGTGTTCACCTGCTTCCTTCATTGCCTCTCTGAATGATTTTTAAATAACACTTACAAAAAAGAAATTATTTGAAGAAATAATGAATGAAAAATTTCCTAACCTGTTGAAGGAAATAGACATTTAAGTTCAGGATGCAGAGAATTCCGAACAAGATGATCCCAAATAGGAATACACGAAGACACATCATAATTACAATGATAAAAGTTAAAGAAAAAGAGAAAATTTTAAAAACAGCAAGAGAAATGCAAGTTGTAACTTATAAAGGGACACCCATTCAATTCTCAGCTGATTTCTCACCAGAAACTTTATAGGCTAGAAGGGACGGGCAGAAAATATTCAATGTGATGAAAACCAAGGATCTACAACCAAGAATAATGTATCCAGCAAGGCCAGCATTCAAAATTGAAGGACAGATAAAGAGCTTCTCAGATAAGGAAAAGTTAAAGAAATACATCACCACCAAACCAGCACTACAAAGACTGTTAGAGGGACTTCTTTAAGATGGGAGGAGGGATGGGAGAGTGGGTAAAATAAGGGGAAGGGGTGGAGAAATTTAGTTTGATTGTTAACAGAAAATCAAAAGCAACAAAGAAACAGATTTCATGGACACAGTCAATAATTTAGTAAGTGGAGAGGGAAGTGCAGGAAGAGGGACAGGGACACAAACACATGGTGATGGAAAGAGAACTGACTGTTGGTGATGAACACATAACACATCACATAGAAGATGTACTGTAGAATTGTACACCTGGGACCTATGTAATTTTTACTAACCAATATCACCCCAGTAAATTTTAAAAAATAAAATAAAATGAAAAAAAAAATACTTTAGACTATTTACATCGAAATCCCAATACTAGTGCTTTTGAATGTCATATGTGAGTTGAAAGTTGAGATTTGGGGGGTTCAGGGAGATATAACAGGATTGTCAGTGGCAAATCAGTTAGTTACTGATTGGAGTCAGATCCAAGGTCAAATCTGAGAGTTTGTGCATATTGCATAATAGTGCTCCCTCAGGGTCAGTTGGATCCATATACCATTTGGGTTTTCCTCCAACGTGAGTGAGAAACTTATTTTCTCAAATAAATAAGAATAAAAAAAAAATCCATTCTTCCAAAATGAGGAGAGAATTTCTGCTTCCACGTGTCTCCTGCAAAGAGAATGTTAAGGGGAGCTGGGAGTTTGGGTCTCATGCTTGGAGAATAACTTTGAGGCTCTCTGCACCAGCTGAGCTCACAGGACTTTCCATCTGGACCTCTGTGGATATGGCTTGTTAGTAACTGCCAATGCCTTGGAAAGACTTCAAACCATGTCTTTTCAATGGCAGCCTGATTTTTATAGGACCTCTCCACCACAGCAGCCAAGTGATCTGGCCAGAAGTATTTTTATTCCCATGCCTGAACTCATTATTTGCTGATAAAGTTAAACCTATTCTGATTGCCAGTTTTTGCACCCTAAAATACCAGAAGGAATTCCATGAGTTCAGTCTAGCTGTCACTGAATGCTATTCTATTGATATTGCTACATGGGATCCTGGCTACCTCCACCAAGGGGTCTATATCTCTCCTTCCTCTTCCCTGAAAATTGGCATCCCAGCTAATTCAGCCAAGTTGTTTAATTTTATCCTGAGGTTAAATGCACTCAAACTAGAATGAGATGTTTTCTTTTGACATTTATTAAATGAAAGGTTTTGGGTCCAGTGAAAGGTAATTATTTACTTGCTTGTATTTAGGCAAATGTTTGCAATTTCTTTAATATATGGGTTCCTCATATCAAGCTAAGGAGCTCTCCTATGTACCATGTGGGCAATATATATAAGAGAGTTTGGAACAAAATTTAAAGGGCTACATGTGAGCAAATCAGTAGAAGTGTAGAGTGTTTTTACAGATCTGGACCATCACTCTTCTTCCTTTCTCCTCTTCTCTATATTTCACTTTTGTTGACTCAGCTATCTATTCAACTTGCTTGAATTAGCAAATTCAAAGTGCGTATCAGGTACTATGATAGATCCCGGGGTTTGAAAGATTAACAACACAGGCCTCTAGCTTTAAATAGCTTATCCTTCATACAAGAGACACACCAAACCAATGATTCCCTTTTGACAACCCCAAGAAAGGCATCCAAATGGGCTTGTGTCATCAAGGAAGACTTCCTGTATGAGGTGATATTTCCAATGATGGTTGAAGGAAAACAATGCAGGAGGTGGCCAGTTGAAGCAGTGAGGATGCATCCCTCTGCTGAAATGGAATAGTGTGTACAAATGCCCGGAGATCAATCAGAATTAAGTGTTTGGCAATACTTCCCCTCAGTATTGCAGCAGCACAATGTGAGTGGAGGGGAGAGAGGGAGAGACATCAGGTTAGAGCTGTGGTCAGGGCCCTTTCACGTCCTACCAAAAATCTTGGTTTTTATCCAAGGCTTGAGCAAAGGACTGTTGTTATTTAAAGAGAGACCAAATCTGTGTCATAGACGTGTGCAGATGTGAAGGGGGGACCGATTGCTATATAATAGTTTCCATTTTGAAATTATCCAGATTTGCAAACCCCCCTCACCCCCACATATATACAGAGGGTGCCAAAAAATTTATACACACTTTAAGAAAGAAAAATAACTGTATTAAAATGATAATATTCAATATATACCAATAATAAAAGATGAATACAAGTCACGTTTGACTTCTGCAATTATAAGAGGTGCTCCAAGTGGTCACCATAAATGTCCAGATACTTGTGATTACAGCGAACCCCTGCTTGAGCAACGCTGACCAAAGTGTTTATTTGTATCACTGCACCTGCCCTTTCAGTTTCTCCCTGAAGTACCACCAGTGTAGCCAGTTTTCTAGGGTACACCACATCCTTTATGGTCCCCCACAGGTAGAAGTCACGGGGTATTAAGTCAGGAGAACATGGGGGAAACTCAAACAACATTCTCGAATTTCAAATACCACTTCAGAATGGTCTTGTGCTCCTTGAACAACAACAGGTTTCTGCCATTTTCTTTGACTGTCCCGCCTGTTGCGTGGTGACAGTAGCACTCATTTGATTAATGCCATCTTTTGAGCAAATGTCATAATACATATTGCTACCCTAATTCAATTCAACTTTGAAAAGTAATTCATAAATAACATCTCTTAAAAATGTGTGTGTGTGTGTGTGTGTGTGTGTGCGTGTGTGTGTGTATTTGGCACCCTTGGTATAAATTAACCAGTTAACCGATGTCCTTCAAGATGATTTAAGTTTTAATTCATCGTAAAATGGGAGAAATTTGAGTTGCTAAAAATTAGTAGGTGTTCAGCAGCCTGACTTGAATGAGTGATCTAATTAAGTCCAAATGTGAGGAACTAGAACATCAACGCTAAACCCACAAGCACAACGGCCATTAAATTGAACTTGTTAGGGCAGTCACAGTCATTGACATCATGAACAAATAGGTATGGTGACTGACTTAAACTATCACTTCATGGTATTTATTTTTAAAAAACTGAAGGAAAATTGAAAAAAAATTGGAATAATTCATTTGGTAAAGATATATTCATTTTACATTTTCAAATGTCTAATTCTCTTAAATATTTCAAAATAAAATGTAGCCATTGTGGTGAAAATGTCCCTCCAAACAGTTATGATTATTATGGTTTAGATATTAATCATGATGAAGGTTGTGAACCATCGTGTTACTTTAGTTGGTTTGTTGACTCTGCTCTGTTTCTAGGTCTTCATATTTCTTAGCGGTTCTAATGGTAACAATTAATATAAAATTAATTTACATCTAAATTAATGCAAATCCATTGAGATTAGTACGTTTTCGACGGGAGATATTTCCATTGTTGTTGCTGCTGTTGTTTTAAAAGGCTTGTGATTTTCCATAAAAATGACCAATTCCTGTGTCTGTAACTTCTTGGTATGACTGACAGTGTTTTATTTAACCCAGGTAAGGACGACTCATACGTGCTCTGTACTCACAGACACTTAGATTTCTTGCTCCTCTTCCTCTATCTCCTTCTGCTTCTTTTGCTATTCATTGCAGTAACCTTATTCTTTTTCTTCCTCTTGTGCCATGCAGTCTTTGGTGCTGATGTTACCAAGACATAAGAAATCCAAGTCCCTTCTTGCTTATTCTTGGATACAGAGTTTCACCTCAAGGGAATAAATTTCCTGACCCCTTCTGGCTGCTAATCACTAACATACCCACCCTAACCTACATCTATTCAACCACAGTTTACCCATAATCCTTGGAAATTAGTTAAAATTACTTACAAATATTTGTCTTCTATTTACGTGGGAATAGCGACCTACGCTCATTTCCTGATGTTTCCTTTTTTCAGGTTAAACTGAACAATTTCTGTGCTGTATATTCGAAGAGCCCTGCAATAGAAAATTTCATGACTTTTCTAACCAGATATCCATGTGGAGGTACATAATGGTTATTCATCTGAGTATGCATGCAGTTAGAGGACTCTTTTACCTCTCCGTTAAGCAACATTAAGTCCAAAGTTCTTTTTTTATTTTTGTTTTTTAATAACAACCAATTTTACCATCCTCTTTCTGGTTGAAACTGTACTCAGTGCTCTGCAATTTATGTTTTAGCCTCTATAATGCTACCAAGATATTAATATATGCATGAAGAGTTGCAGTGAACGCAATTACCATGGCGAAGTGATAAATACATCGCTATTTTGCCTGGTAATGTTATGTATTTAACAGGTTTATTTGTTCAAGTGTTCTAACTTTAATTATATTTTACCATTTGGGATTTTTAGACATATAACAATCATAGCTCTTCGCTGGCTATTAGTCTAAGATTGCATTCATTATACAAATATTCCATATTTGTTTATTTAATTTTTTCTTCATGCTTTACAAATAAACTAAAAAAATAAAATGATAACTTCCTTTGCTGCTAGTATTATATGACTCATTTGAATGCTAAACAAATCATTTCCCATTCCTACGAGTGGCAGTGGAAGATGCTAAACAGGGTTCTGGCCCTAGGCTGGCCTGGTCACAGGAACCGTGCTGAGTTCTCCCACAAATTTGGAGTTAGTGTTCATCCTCGAGACCCTGGTTCTGGATTGAGGGAGAGTAATCGCAAGTGCTAGGGAGCACATCAACAAAAAACAACAGGCAACATGCTTGAAGCTGGTAGGTGGATGAAGAGAGTGCTTTCAGGAGAGCAGGGTGTCGTCCCTTTGTGTTTAACGCCAGCAAAAGGCTCTCTGAAATTCTGCCCCATCAGTCCATGAGGAGAAGATCTGGGTAAACTCCAAGGACGTTTGAGTTTGTAAGAATATAATGAATTCATGTGATGTCATTGAAGATTCGAGAAAGTGTAGTGATAGCTCTTCTGCAAATGAACTATTACACAATGAACTCATGATTTGGGTGCTTATGCATAACGAAGTATAATGAAGGCTTCAGGACCAGAAGTCCCTCACTGCCTCCTGTCACCAGATACCTACTCAGAAATTGACCTCTGCAATGTCTTTTGGCTAAGCCAAATTGCTTCTGCAATGCATTCCTCAGATAAAAGCAGATTTTATTTCATATCTGGCCTGCAGACATATTTTCATTGGCTCGTAGAGTGTTGTTGTTGGAGCTCTCACTTACCTGCAGTCAAGTGGACAGATCTTAGGTGTACAATGTTGCAAATAGTATTTACAAGTGTATCCATGCAACACACTCTAAGGTCAGGCTGTGGAAGTTTGGTGGCACCCCATATTCTCTCTCTTATCTGCCCCCCAGCACTTCCCCTTCCTGCAGAGTAACTTTCATAGTTATTCATTTACTTTTTTATGAAAGCAGATGTAATGGTTAAAAAGATAGTGATATCTCTCTGATAAGATATTATTATTCATTTTGGTCAAACTTTTAAAGTTCAACTGTTCATCCCTGATAAGTAGACCTGCAAAGCACAGTGTAATAGACGAGACAAAACTTCTTCCTCATTCATTCATTAAACAAATGTTCATTGTAATACATAAGATGTGTTAGATGCTGGAAATAAAAAGATTAAAAAATGAAAAAACAAAAACCACACCACAGAACCTGCCCTAAAGGGGCTTGTCAGTTATGGCCCTTTGGGCTATTATTATTTCAACTATGGTTGCAAACGCATGTATGTGCATTGCACGCGCACACACACATGCACACGCACACATGCATACACACACACAGCTTTTATTTTAGTTTATTTTTTTCTCCCATACCTAAAAAAGATCAGCTGACGTGATCCTCATGTTGGATGAGCCAGATCAGTAGTCTTCAGGTCTTCCTCCCCGTGTGTGAGGTTAAAAGCAAGTGCGTTTGGAACCTGGTGGAGTCACTCCGGTGTCTGTGGTGTGCATCCTGTCTCCTCGTGTCTGGATCCTGTGCTTGTCCCTCACCTCTTCTCTTGGGGCTTCATTTGGACCCTCTGCTTGGTTTCCTAGAACATGTTTTCATTTTCTCGTGTTCCGTGCTCTGAAGCCCATGGCCCACGTCCTCAGACAACTCCGCCTGGCACCCCTTTTCTGCATTGCACCCCTGCTGCTACTTAACCAGGAGTAGGGTTCTGATGGCAGGTTCTTGCCCTAAGTAACAAGAGTCTCTTGGCATAAATATTTGCATTTATAATCAATTTTCCAGTTTCCTTGGTTCCACCAGAAGATGTAACTGTTTCCTTGGAAATTTACTGGGAATTCTGTTGGAGAATTTATTTCTAATTTAACAGGTCAGTAAGTCAATATTTTTTTCCCCTGGAATAGATTTTCTTTATACCCTTGAATTAGAGGTCTTGGCAGTGGAATGCCTGTTTGTAAGAACGCGGATCTTTAATGTGGCCAATAACCCCCAATTCTAAACCACCCACCTTCTGCACTCCTACACTCATAATATCTTTGTTTTATGCAACTGTTGTGTAGGCATAAATGATTTTTGCAGTGTTTAAAGTGGAGATGAGAACCCACCATGAACTTGTCAAGCTTTCCCTCCTCACAAATTTTACTTCAGTTTGAAAGGAAATGCAACTGAGGAAACGATGGCTGAGTATCATAAATTATAGGTATCTGGCATGCATTACAAGGAAAGAAACAGTAAAATGCCATGGGAATATCTATACCTCCATTCTGACAGAGAAAGAAAAACACCACACTCTGCACTCCAGCGTGTTTATTCAACCATAGCTTTGTTATTCTCTTTCTTGTTTGTGCCAGTTTGAAATATTTGGTTCTATGTTCTGTTGTGCTCCGCAATTAGAAGGGTATTTATTTACAGCACAGAGGAAATTAAAATTTACTTCACATACACACAGGAATACTTTCTATTTAATCAGATAGAGATGCAAAGAGTAATCCAATAGAAACCGTTGGTTTCCCCTTTGTTCTTGTACATTTTCTGAAGTTTTAGGATATGATCTACTTTTCCTTATGATACAAATTTTGGACATTTTGACACTCTGTAGGATATACTGCAGGTCAGCCCACAAAAGGATGACAGCCTTCTCGGTGGCACTCTGGTCATCACTGACATTATGGCACACTTTTCCTCTCTTGCTGTGGGTATGACCTATGTCGGGTGCATCTTGCACTATACAAAAAAATACCAGGCTAATCATTTACTCATTTCATCACTGAACCATTTTTTGAAAAAATATATTCTATGAGGAACAGAGTAGAACTGCAAACCTTAGCGAAGTAATTCAAAATAGTTCTTTAGAAAAACTTAACTTTGAGTAAAAAGCCCATTGTTGCTGAATTTTGTAAAGTTTATGATTTGCTTCTGGCATTGGGTTTGGTATTTTTCAGAGCATAACACAGTAATAAATGTGCCTCTTCATGTCTTTTCAAAATCTGCTTTTAGAAGCTGAATGTTTTCCTCTCAGAAATGTATTCTGGATCTGATAATTTCAAATTGCAGCTCGACACACATAATAAACTGGTCTTTGACATCCTCTCCCACATAACTTAATCGTTAGAGCAGTTAGTTCTCTCCAATTTGTTTTGCAAATTCGTGACTTCTTTACAGCTTTAATTTTTTCAACACTAGACTTTATTATCTGAGAATAAGTTGATGTTTTTGTCATGACATGTGCTAGAGTAAAATAAAAGTGAATCGTATGTTAAAATATTTCTTAAAAATTTTTAATCGGAACTCTCTTTTGAACATTCTGACATACTGAGGAGTGAGAATATTGTTAGTTTAAGTCACTTTGCTTTCCAACTTCATGTGTGGAAGTTTAAAATAATAAACATATATACGCAGTTAACAATTTTCTTTAAATTCAAAATTAGTTCATTGTGGACAGGAACAAAAATGGAAAGAAAAGGGACAAAATGCAATTTCTTCTTAAGTTATTCTTTGATATTATTGGCACATTAAAAATTTTATTAGGTAAGCCAATTTTGCCTATGATAGGCTACCGTCTGTGAACTGGCTGACTTTTGTCCTCTGATTAGATATAGGATAGATACAGGACTTGGCGCTTGGACCACAGAACACTGAGGTAGAAATAGTAAAAAGAGGTAGTGAAGAAATACGTTCCCCAATTCTGTACCCTCCATGATAGGCTGACCAGAGGTCTGGTTTTAAACCAAGCACAAAATGGCACTGTCCCGTTTCAGATGGTGCGCACAGTCAGCCTACTGACACCTTGAATGTCACCCAGTGAGCCTAGGCTGACCAGATGTATCGTTTGAAATGAGACAGTGCCATCGTTTTCTGTCCCGTTGAAAATGGTACATCTGGTCAGTCTACTGTGAATGCTATTTGGACTCATGAAAGAAAACGGTCACATGCACGCTGTGTGTAAATAAGAAATTTAAATCCATAAAAAACTGAAGAAAGGCTCTTACAGAAAACACTCAATTGTCATCATTTTCCTGCTTTGCACAGTCCAACATTTACAATAAGTGTATTTCTGGGTAAAGTGACCATGAACAGAGACCACAATACAAATTCCATACAAGTCCGCAGAATGTATGAAATTCGTGACAAATAACAACCAAACTAAACCCTTCGCTTCTGCACCCAGATAATTTTTAGCATTTCAGCGATTACAGCTTCATTTGCACTGAGTGATTTCGCATGTCCTAGTAAAAATTAGGAACAATATGAAAACTAGTTGAGCGCACTCCTACAGAATCATATAATTTCTCTTCTTGAGAACCAATTGATTTGGTAAGCAGAAAACATGTTTATAGTATTAAAACTAAAAATAACATCCAACAAGTTTTTGCTGGATGTAATTTGAATAGTGACTGAATTCAAAGTTTTGCTCAAAGGAGGTGGAAGGCTATCCCCAACAATATTAATAACCCACCCGTGCCTGTGAATAAAATGAAGTTGGGTCGTTGGCTCATCGGCGTGAATGCCTTACAGTAAGTTAATGATGAAAAACTGGTTAAACCCAGAATCCAGCAGATCTTCATCACGTAGTTATTATGAACTTGTTCATACATGTTATACATTTATTCATATATTCTATCTTCAATACAATTACCAGCCGCATTATTCTCCGTGAAACAATTCATTCATTGTTTGGATTTTGAGAAAGCAAATGGCATTGTCCAAAACTATTAATAAATAAAGATTTTGAAAATCATGAGCAGATGCTGCCAAAAGCCATCCCTGTAACCCACTCAAAAGCACGTTCCTACCTCATAAATGATGCTATGGCTCCAAGTTCCCCAAGATTTACACAAATTCATATGGTAGAATTTGAAAAAAGAACACCACTTTTTTTTTGGAGAAATTACTTAAAAAATTTGAGTAACATATTTAAAGTAAAATATTCTCAGAAATTTATACTTCTTAAAAAAGGCAAACAGGCACCAGCAACTGCTTTCAATTATTCCTGACTGCTTGGAAATTAACCCACATGGTTTTCCACATTTTGACTTCATGTTTGGGCATTAAGTCATTGGAATAAGAATGGGGTAAAGCATAGATAGCTGGACTTCTGAGAAAAGTAATCAAGGGATTTTACATAGACAGACAAAAGGGAAAGATGGCCTTCCAAATCCCTGAGAAATCTCAATACTCCCTCATTTCCTGTGTGAGGCTGGGGATGCCCAGGGGCTCTGGGACCAGTGACTTGTGCCCATAGTAGTGGGCATGTCTAAATCTATTGTCTTTGAGTCTGGGACGTCAGCGTTGAGGTTAGTCAGTGTATACAGACATGCAGGAGGTTGGGTCGTTGGGGTCTGATCCCTGGCTTTGCGTAGTAAGGGCTGTTGGTGGCACACCACTAAGTAGAAGTGGTCTCTGCTATTATAAGAGCTTAAGCTTGAGTCCTATCTTTATAGGTGTTGCAACTTCGGGCAAGACACTTAACCACTGTGAATCCGGTTTTACTCATCTTTAAAACTGAGATCATAATGGTCTTGCCCCTTAGAGTTATTGTAAGGACAAAATGAAGTTAGGCTTATAAATGTTTAGCTCCATGTCTTTCATAGACTGAGGGCTCAATAAATGGTAGTCACTATAGTATAACTACCCATAGACTGCATATAAAGCATTTATGTATTTATTTAGCAGTAATGTATATCCAAGGCTTAGCTCAACATAATTTTATGTGATTATTAGATGCCAGCACATTTATTACTGAGGGATCAGCCAATAAATGACACCCCATGGACCCTTAGGTAAACTTTATGAAAATCACATGTGGCTGAACTTCAGGGACACGTAACCAACAACCTATCTCACCATTATATATAAAATCTTGTTATTAGTTATTAAGAAAGAAGTAATGCTGTGGCATTGAATCTTTAAGTTTGATTCTATACATACCAGAGGACTCCCTTTAGGTTGTGTGATCAGGGAATGATGCAATAATAACATAGGGTTTGAGAAAAACACTCCTGAGTATTATCTGATGGTCAGCAGAATCCAGGGGAGCAAGGACTAAGAAACTCAAATTGTCTGAGAAGTTTTCACAAAGATAATATAAACCTATTTTCTGCTATAATGGACTTAATTTTCTTTTGTGCTACATCATTACTCAGTTAACATAGGCACTTAGGAATTTGATTTATACGAATAATGGCCTCTTGCAGAAAATACGTTATTTATCATGTGAATCCCTTGAGATCTTTCTGCATGCGATGGAAGGTCCCAGAAAAAGTCATGAATTACCACCAATTTTCTAATGTTCTTTTTTTATTCATAAAACACTAATTTTTTTTGAGAAAATTGTTAGCTATAATATATACATTTTGCCAATGAAAGAAGCAGGACACCAAAGAAAGCATCCACTCAGATTTTTAAAAACAGGCCATTGTAAAACCATGACTCACAACTTCTGAACAATTGCTTTCAGCCTCACTTTGTCCACTTTGGTCTTGCAGACCATTTTGGACAACACAGAGCATATCATATTCGTAATCCAGAGCACAAGTTTTTCAAAAATTCCAACTTGAGTTTGATTTACCCATTTCCCAAAATTGATTATTAAAACAGTGTCTGGCTATGATCAAAATTGAAAACATCTAAGTAGTAAAGGAAGACTACATGGTCTTTTCATCTAACTTAGAGCAGAAAATGTGGGCAAGGATATAAAACTCTCGTTGGATGGTTTCCCACTGGCTTCCAGGGAGAGTAGATAAGCAATGTATGAATACCCAATCATTTTATTTTAATCTTCACTAGATCCTTATACAAACTTTAAAAATCCTGCCCACCACTCATTTATCTACACAACATATTTGGAAACAATAAAGGAAAATCAATGAGGCATTGAGTTGGCAGGCAAGTGAAACCTGCATTCAATGCCTGGCCTTGGAAGCTTGGCTGTGGCTGTGCTGCTGACATCCCACTGGGAAAGGAAACCTGATGATAAGCCAGGAGAATGTGCTGCATTTGGGGTCTTGTGGACATGGCAGGACCAAGTGTGTGGAAGAGAATCCCTTTAACATACCATTACTCATGTTAAGCACAGTCCTCTGAGCTGAGAGAATGGATGTCACACAAATAAGAAGGAGCTACAATCCAAGATTAACTGTAGGTACTCTGTAACACATAGGTACCTGCCAATAATGGGATGGTTAGTAAGCCTGTACCAGCAGGAAAACGTAAATAAAATGATAATGTAAAGCCTGTGGTAGGCATTTATTGAATTCTCAAGTATTCTGAAAGAGAGAGATAAATCTTATTGTTGGAGGCAAATCTAAGAGGTTATCCATTTACACGAGATAAAATAAAAATTATTTGATTTGATTTTTTTTCTGGCTGGTTCCCTTGTTGGGAATTGAACCCAGGCTGTGGTGGTGAGAGTGCCAAAGCCTAGCCACTACCCCACCGGGGAACCTAAAAATTATTTTCGATGTGCTAGATGTGCTAAAGAAAAGGGAGATTCTGTAACCTTAGATTGTGCTTCACCGAAAGGCAGTGGGTTGCCCTAGTTCTAGACTAACTAGACTAGAGTTGTTTTGTTTTATTTTGTTTTCAAGTCCTGGAATTCTATCTATGAATTCACCAGTAAAATCTGTGTTTCTTAAATTAGACATATAATAATCTCAATACTCAGATCTGAATTTTTATTGCTAATTATATTCTTGCTTGCCACATCCATAAAATGCTCTACCCTCATTTTATTTTTCTGTTAAAAATGTTACATTGTCAACTTTGTAATCAAGATTGCAATATTATTACTATTTAAGGATTTTGGATTAACAGAATGAATATTGAAACACTGAGTCATTTGTTATTGGCCTAATTTTGAAAGAACAAATCTTATTTATTTATTCCATATTCTTTTTAATTTTACCATAGGTATACTATGTTATCCATAGTATAAACTTTTTGGATATGTTCTTCGATTGTTTTAATGTGATCAGTTTTCTGAACTCAAGTGGACATAATAGACATAGAGAATTCTAATGACTCTTTGAATTTCTTTAGAATGGAATGGATAATGGTGGAACAATTAAATAGAAAAAACTTATTTTTACAAGTGTTGATAAATTAATACACCACTGATAATTCTCAGGAGTTGGAATGACTGTATTTGTAGCTTTCTGCTTACTTCTATAGTCATACAAATGGAGGTTTTCCAGTTAGACAAATGTATTTTATTATTCATTTAACAATTAGTTATTGAGGAACTACTAGTGTCAGTATACAACAGAGAGGGCCCATACTTTCATGGAGGTTATATCCCAATAGGAAAGAAAGAAAATAAAGGTCACAGATACAGTAATTTCATATCCAAATAATTCTATGACGGGAATAAAATAGGTAATGTTTTAAAGTTTGAGTGCATGGTAGAAAAAACTTTCATGAAAAAGTACTGTGAAAGAAAGCTTCTTTAAATTTATTACCTTTTTTTTTTTTTTTTTGGTTTTTGGTATGTGGGTAGTTCCCTGGCTGGGAATCGAACCCAGGCCGCAGTGTTGACAGAGCCAAAGCCCTAAGCCACTACACCATCAGGGAACTCCCTGAACTTATTGCATTTAAAGTGAAACTTGAATGGTGAGAAGAAGTCAATATCCAAAGGTATTTGGAATTAACACTGTAAAATCTGAGATTTCAGTGTGTTTCACAGGTATAAAAAGTAGGTACGTTTTAACAATTACTCAGAACTAGAGTTTTTCTGTGAATCACAATGACACCTTCTGGGTACTTCCTGAATCGAATTCTGACCTTTCGGTGTCCTTGAAAACGGGTTTGTGTAACTGCCAAGAATTTCAACTAACTTCCAGGTCATTGTGCTAGGGATTATGGGGTAAATAACAAAAAGACCCATTTCTCTTCTTCCTGGGTACGTAATAGATCACATTTCTGTACTTCTCCTGCAGTTAACTGTGATCAGTTTGTTGCTGAGAGGACATGACCGGAGTTAGGAGTATCATACACAATCACCCCTCTGTTGCCAGAATTCACAGGACTTCAAGGGCCTAAAAGAGGGTGGATCCACAATGTAGACGTGCCTGGATACCTAAATAGCCATGTGCAAGGTGATCTGCTATTCAAAACATACTTACCTTTGACTATACATGAGTAAATAATCAACTTTCCTTTGGGTAAGCCACTGAATATGTGTTAAACAGCAGTGCTATACGAATTCACCTAATACAGCTATGCCATTTTCTTCTTCTATATACACTCGGTGTTATCACCTCTATTCTGACTAAGTATCTTATAATACTGCCTCCAAAGTACTTTCTGCTGCCCAATGTGTCTGTATCTCCCAAATTCAGAATTAATGCATAGCAGATAGTAGAGGCAGAGGGTCTATAAACTTAGAGGAGAGTGTCCACAGTCTGGGGATGTGAGAAACGAGCAGGGGTATATATTCCACACTGTGATATTTTGTTCCCTGCATGATTTAAAGCATACTTCAGACCAACTTGTAGTAAATCTTCCAGAAGCTGAAGTGCCAGGTTCTTTTCTAGTGTAGGAACTTAAGGTGTGCCTGATTCAGCACCTTGAGACTGAGAGAGAATGCAAGGTGTGTCTTGCTCAAATTGAATCATCTTTAATTTAAGAAATGTCACACTGTCATCCTCTTTCTTGCGTATGTACTCTGTCTACCTTTCACACAAGTCTCTTTTTTTGTTTCTTAGCGTCTTTCCATGTGTCCTCAAATTACAAGTGATTTAATGCTTACTATAAAAGACATTACACCAGCAGTGTCCAAAATTTTGGCTTCCCTGGGCCACATTGGAAGAAGAATTGTCTTGGGCCACACATACAATACACTAACAGTAACGATAGCTGACGAGCTAAACGAACAAAAAAAATTGCAAAAAATTTCGTAATGTTTTAAGAATTTGGATCAGGCCATATGCAAAGCCATCCTGGGCCACAGGTTGGACGTGTCTGCATTACACCTTTCATGGTGAATGGTAGGAAATTATCTTGAGAGTGGCACTAAGCTGTCTTCAAGAACCAAACAAAGGGAAAGGGATTTACAGTTCAATTGCAGACACAAGATTGAGCCATCATAGAACAGCTTCCGATTCCTGACCGTTTTGTATAGCACAGAGAAGGAACAACTGGAGACCATCCTACCTCATTTTCTGGTCTGTAGTTCTGAAGGACATTAGAGATACCATATGGGTTACGACTCTTCAATGTAGAGGTTAGAAAACAGGGGCTGAGCATGTTGGGGGAGAGAATGGGCTTTGAAGGCTGCCGGGTCAGCGTTGGAAACTTGGTTCTCACACTTCCTATTTCCAGGTCTAGGTCTCAGTTTTCTCAACAGTGACAATACAGTTTACCTCACAAGGCTGCTGTGATGTAACCTATGTAAAACACTCAGAAAACAATAACAATTATAATTAAAAGAATAAATGAATAAATAAAATAGTAAGTTGATTTAGCACTTACTGTGAATCAATAACTGTTTTAAGTGTTAAATGTGTAGTCTCATTTAATCTTCCCAACAATCATTGGTGGGAAACTTTATATTACCTCTACTTTACAAAAGAGGAAATAAAAGAAACAGATTATATAACTTATTTAGATACAGTTCTAAATAAGTATTAATTTCTGCTACCTTCCTAGCAATTTATATTGGTTTTATGACTCTATTCTGTTTCCTTTCCTTTCACCATAAATACACTGTCTCCCTATAATTTAGACTGGAGATCTTGGGTGCTCAATATCTGTCAGAAAGAGGAATCTGATAAAAATAGTTAATTTTTGTACAGCCAGTTTGTCAAAAAAAAAAAAAATGAAAGAAATCAAAGAAGACCTAAATAAATGGAGAGACATACTGTGTTAATGGACAAGAGGACTCAACATGATAAAAATGTCCATTCTTCCCAGCATGCTTTATAGATTGAACACAATTCCTATCAATATCCCTGCATGGCTGTTATGGACATAGATGACCTTATACTTAAACTTTATGTGGAAAGGCACAGAATCTAGAAGAGCTAACATTACTTTGAAAAGGAAGGACAAAGTAGAAAGAACCACTTATGCAATGGTAATATTTACTGCATTGCTGCAGTAATCAAAACAATGGAGTATTGATAAAGGGATAGACTCATCTAGCAATGGAACCAGAAAATCCAGAAAAAGACCCACAAAAGATGTATTCAGCTGATTTTTGACAAAAGCACACAAGATATTCAGTGGACAAAAGATAGCTTTCCCAACAAATGATTCTAGAGCTGGACATCCAGAACAAAAAACAAAAACAAACAAATAAACAAAAACAACTTCAACCTAAACTTCCTACCTTATTAAAAAAATGAACTCAAAATAGATCACAAGCTTAAATGCAAAATATAAAACTACGGAACTGTTAGAAAGAAATAGGAGAGAATCTTTGAGATTTTGCTAGGCAGAAAGTTGTTCAGCTCTATAAAAAGAAAAATTGGCAAATTGAATCCCATCAAAATTTAAATAATAAAAACCATTTTTCACTGGAAAAAACCCTGTGAGAAGAATAAAAAGACAAGCTACAGAAAAATACTTGCAAACCATGTATCTGACAAATGACCCATATCTAAATATATTTTTAAAATCTCAAAACTAAGCAGTAAAACAATCTAACTAGGAAACATAAAATATATGGACAGATTATTTCACTTAAGAGGATGTATAGTTGGCAACTAAGCATGTGAAAAGATGTTCAACATCATTAACCATTAGAGAAATGCGAATAAAAACCACAATGAGTTATAACCTCATACCTGTCAGAAGGGCTAAAATTTAAAAAAAAAAAGTGAAAAAAGCATATATTGGTGAGGATGTAGAGAAACTGAATCTCTCATGACTTCCTGATTAGAAGGTAAATGGAATAGTCACTTCAAAAGAATGGAAATTTCCTAAAAATGATGTGTGTGACTACTGTGTAACCTAGCATTGCACTCCTGAGCGTTTCTCCCAGAGAAATAAAACTTATGTTCATATAAAAACATGCACACAAATATTATAGTGACTTTATTCATAACAACCCCAAACTGGAAACAACTATATTGCAGTATGTGAATGGTTAAACAAACTGTGAGACATGTTCACCGTGGAATACCACTTAGCAATAAAAAGGGATAAAATATTGATACACATAAAAACTGGATTTCAAGGGCATTATTTTGAATGCACAAAACCAATCTCATACATAAAAATGATTACATACATAAAAAAATAACAAAGTTATGCAGACAGAGAACACAGTGGTGATTGTCAGTTGTTAGGGTAGGGTATGATAAAGGATAGAACAATGGATCTGTTTGCTAATAGAACAATTCCATCTCTTGACTGTAGTGGTGGTGCTTACATGAATCTACACCCGTGATAAAGGTGCATAGAGGTGTACACATACACACAAATGAGTGCACGTGTAACTGGTGAAGTTTCAATAAGCTCTGCAGTGAACCCATGTCAATGCACTGGTTTTGGTATTGTTTGATAGTTATGGAAGATATTACTATTGGGGGAAACTGGGTGGTGAGGACACAGAACCTCTACTATTTTTGCAACTTCCTGTGAATCTGTAATTATTTCAAAATAAACAGTTAAAATGCAATTTTTAAATATAAAAAATAGAAAAATATAGAAATAAATCTAAAAATTGATATACATGTTTATAACAATTAATTATGAAACTTTATCGATGGTCAGATGTGGAAGCCTAACTAGTAGAGAGGATGTACTATATTTAAAAAGGGGAAGTTTCAAGACTTAGATTTCACCAGTTATACTTTGTCATCATAAAGAAAAGAATTCTATCATAATTAATCTATAAATTTAATGCCATTTCTATTAGATTACTAAGTTTTTTCATTTAACTCAATTTAATGAAAAGTTCAAATGGAAAACATAAAGACTTATAATATGTACATATTATGAAGTCTTTAATTACTAGACTTATTGTGGTGATCATTTCTCAAGATATACATAGGTCAAATCCTTACATTGTATACTTGAAACTAATAAAATGTTATATGTCAGTTGTTTCTCAATTAAGAAAAGAATTACTTAAAAGCTATAATCCTAGTTCAGGGATAGAAAAATATATTAATAGGACAGAACAGAGGAAATAGAGAACATAGAAACTCAAATAGTGTTATCAAGTTTTGGAGAAAAGACAGACTATTCAATAAGTGGTGTTAGACCATATAAAAAAAGACAAAATGAAGTCTCTTTCACACACCATTCAGTATAAAATCCAGATAGATTAGAGACCTAAATATAAAGAAAAAAGCTATAAAATCTGTTACAAAAATGGTAAAAAGCACCAAAATCTTCTATTATATCCAAGTTGGGAGAAATTTCCTAAAGAAACATTGAATAGTACAACTTATAAAAGTAAGGACTGCTAGAACTGATTACATTAGAATTTAAAAATTTCTATTTGGCAAAAGATACATAAAACAAAGCACAAATGGGAGTAATTATTGCAATGCGTATGAACCAACAAACCATAGGGGATTAGTTTTTTGAAAAAAAATAAATTCTACAAATAGGAAGTAAAGAAAAACCCAAGAGAAAAAAATGGCAATTCACAATAAAGAAATCAATATTACCAAATGAACATATAAAAAGATACTAAACTTCTCCACTGAACAGGGAAATGCAAACAAACAAACAAAACAATGACACATCATTGTAAGTTGGCGAAATACGTAATGCATATGATAACATCATGGCTTGGTAAGGATAGCAGGAATAAAGAGTTGTCATATAAAGGGCTGGCAGTTGGTACCACTCCTGAAGATGTCAATCATCCGACCTCACATAGGACTGGTACCAG
This sequence comes from Lyroderma lyra, assembly GCA_004026885.1. Lineage (NCBI taxonomy): Eukaryota > Metazoa > Chordata > Mammalia > Chiroptera > Megadermatidae > Lyroderma > Lyroderma lyra. The sequence goes on from PVJL010002613.1 coordinate 54,829, forward strand.
CTTGTGCAGTTCCTACCCAGTCCAGTGGACCGCCTGCACATCACTGGAGGTACACGAAGCCAAGACCGCCATTTTTAAACAATTTGGCTACATTTAAAAAGTTCAAGAAACACAATCTAAATAACTCAATCATTCTATTACTAGAGTTTTCCTTCTCGAAACTCTTAATGCATGCTCACAGGAAGTCATGTAACAACGATTACCACCCTGCTGTTTGTAATAGCAAGCGAATGAACAAAAAACTTAAAAAAAAAGAAAAGAGAAAAAAATAATTGAACTAGATCTATGACTGTGATCATGGACAAATCTCAAAAACATTAACAGTGAATAAAAAAAGGCAATTGCAAAAAGATACATATAATAAAATGCCAAATGTGTATAATGTTAAGACTCAGAATCATGAGGATAGATGGATAGACTGATGGATACACTCAATGACAGTAGGAGCACAGAAATGTGGATGAGAATAATACACAGCAACTTGCAGAGAATAGTTATGTCTAAGGAACAAGGGTTAGGAAAAGGCAGGGAGTAAGGTTTATGCTAATTCTATAATGCTTTATATCTTTCAAACATTTTTAAAGCAAATAAACCAAAACTTGCTAATATCTGTTTAATCTCAGTGGCAGGTACATAGATATCTGTTACTTTAGATTTATGCATTTAAAATATTAAAAATATGAAATAATTTTAAAAAGAAGAAATAAAAAGCAATCAAACGAGAGGCTATTTCATGGTAGAATTTTGTAAGTAACAACTTGTACCTTCCCCATGACAGTTTTATTTTATTCTTAAATCTCCGAAAGTAGCAATCTGGAGAATGAAGCATTTCTCAGGGAGGATTCAATGGGAGACGGAGGGGGTGACAAGTCTTCTAAATGATAGATTTGGGGGGTGACATCCCACACACAAGACTCCTCAGTTTTGCGTGCACCCCAGGGTGAGGCAGCTGGGATGTTGCTGAGATATTAAGAGAAGTGAACTTGGCAGTACTGTCAGAGAGGTTCTCTCTGGTTGGTAAACATATTCAGGAGTGCTCACACCTGCCTGCCCAGGTCTTTTCCTCGTGGGCTTGTGAAGGTCAGCAGGTGGGGCAAGGACAGCCCATCTCCTCACACTCTTGACAGCTTGGAAAAACATGGCAAGTGTGGCTGTCACCATTTTCTTCAAACCACCACTGAATCCTGACATGAATGAAAGGTTTTTCTTCTGCTAAGCAATTACTCGGGGCAAAGAAATCCTTAATAAAACGATTAAACTCCCAATTTCCGGACCATTTGTGAACTTGGGTCCTAGTTGCCTTTCTTTTTCTATTTATTTTTTTTTTCCTTTCTAAATTCTTATTGTTTCCACTGCCCGGTTTTATTCCCAAGCAACAAACAGAAACTAAATGGTTCATAGAACAATTTTTATTTGAACACATGGAATAACATTTCTAGCTCTGCTACTAGGTCTATCAGTTTAAGAACACTTGAATTAATCGAGCCTTTGGGGTCCCATCTTTAAAATAGATTACAAAATAAATTATAATTACAGTTACTGTCGATGAGGGTTAAACAAATTTACTTATCATTAGATAGATAAATTAATATATATATTATTAATAAATATGAGGGTAGTGATTACCCCAATTCTCAGAATCACTATGACCTTAGAGAAAAATACCATTGCAAACAAAGGAATTGGAATGTATTCTCTGGTATGACAAGATAATTTTTTATAGGAAAAGCAGTTTGCCCTTGACAAAACAACTTTGAACATTTGAGAAAATACTGTAATAAGTATTTAATCTGAAGAGATTTAATCTGAAGAAAATTAGTAAAGTTGTGGTTGACATGGTCTCTGGAACTAGACCCACTGGGCTCAAATGCTGGTTCAGTTTTTATTTGTTATACTTTCTTGAACAATTTACTATTCTGTGCCTCAGTTTCCTCGTAGGTTTCTTGTGAGGTTAATAAATGAGTTAATATACAAACTCCTTAGAATAATGCCTGGCACATACATATTGTGATGGTATAGTTGATGTGTCCACTTGACTAGGCTGTAGTTGTCAGTTACTCAACTAAAAACCAATCTAGGTAATGCTGTGAAAGTCCTTGGTAGATATGATTGAAGTACAAAATCAGTTTACTTTCATTAGGGAGATAATCGAGTGGCCCTGACTCAATCAGTATAGGCCTTAAAAGCAGAACCGAGGCTTTCCTGAAAAAGAAATTCTGCCTTTGGAATTTCACCTTTTGCACATGCCCAAGAGTTCAAGCCTGCCTTTCCCAACAGCACGCCCTGTGGATTCAGGTGTGCCTAGCTAACCCCCACAATTACGTAAGTCTGCTCCTTGCAACAGATGTCTCACTCAGTATCTATCTTCTTTCAGTGCTGCTTCTCTGATTGAATCCTTACTGATGCTCATATATAGCAGTAACACAAGAAAGCTGACAGTTAAGTTTGTGAACTTGCCACTGTGCGCTTATGTTGGCATCACTCTACAAACAACTTGGTAAGGTGTCATAACCTTGATAAATCTGTGCCTCACAGCTGTGTTCGTGTTGATGTGTGGCGCTGTCTTGCTCAGTGGCGTTCATTATTGCAGTTGTGTGTTTTTGTGCACCGTCACGAGAATGTCAGAGCTTGAATTAGAGCAAGGAACGAACATTAAATTCCTTGTTAAACTTGGCAAGAGTGGAACTGAAATCAGAGACATTAGTCCAAGTTTATGGGGATAATGCCATGAAGAAAACAGCAGAGTGCAAATGGATTAAACATTTTTCTGAGAGGAGAGAAAGCATCACTGATGAAGAGAGATCAAGGCGGCCGGTAACAAGCAGAATTGATGAAAACATTGCAAAAGATTGTTGAATTGTGCATCAGAATCATCAGCTGACTGTGAGAAGCATAGCAGACCCTAGACAGAGAAACAAAAAGGAAAATCTTAACTGAAAATCTTGGCACGAGAAAGGTGTGTGCAAAAATGGTCCCTAAGGAGCTCACTGATGAACAAAAGCAAAGGAGAGTCAAAGTATGTCAAGACCTTTTGGAAGAGTATCCCTTTTGGGATGTGTTACCACTGGTGATGAAACATGGGTGTGCCAATATGATTCTGAAACAAAGTGTCAAAGTGCACAGTGGAAGTCAACCAATTCTCCATGACCAAAAAATGTCCCTCAGTCCAAACCAAGAGTCAAAATGATGTTGCTATTTTGATATGAGAAGAATTGTTCATTATGAATTTGTACCAACTGGACAAACAGTCAAACAAATTCGCTATTTGGAAGTGCTAAAAAGGCTGTGTGAAAAAGTTAGTGAAAAGGACCTAAACTTTTTACCAATAACTCATGCCTCTTGCATCACGACAATGTACGAGTTCACATGGCACTGTCTGTGAGGGAGTTTTTATTTGTTTTTGGTTCTTTTGGAGGGGGGGCAGCTTCCTGGCTGAGAATCGAACCCCAGGCCGTGGCATGGAGAACACTGAAGCCTAGCCACTACACCACCAGGGAACCCCCTTGTGAGGGAGGTTTTAGCCATTACACAAATAATTGTATTGGAACACCCTCCCTACTCACCTTATCTGCCCCCAGTGATATTTTTCTTCACCTGAAGATAAAAGAAATATTGAAAGGAAGACATTTTTATGACATTCAGGACATCAAGGGTCATAGGACGACAGCTCTGATGGCCATTCCAGAAAAAAAAGAGTTCCAAAATCGCTTTGAAGGGTGGACTAGGCACTGGCATCGGTGCACAGCTTCCCAAGGGGAGTACTTTGAAGGTGACCATAGTGATATTCAGCGGTGAGGTATACAGCACTTTTTCTAGGATGAGTTCACGAACTTAATTGTCAGACCTCGTAAAGCACTAAAAAAATTGCATGATTATTTTAGGTTAGAGGTTTACTTGTGCTGATACGAGAGAGAGTAAGACCTAAGGTTTGCTCAGGAATTCAGGAGTAGGAAAACACATAAAAAAAAAAAATACGTGGAGAGCGGTAGTTCCTGGATGCTGATGACAAAATTCTTAAATTCTTACCTTACTACGAGACCCAGGAATAGGCCCCCACTGCCTTTAGTCCGTGCTGTCCCCACCTGGACTCATCCCCACAACAGAAGTCCTCTGCAGATGATGATTGTCCCTCATGGCACCCTCAGGGGTGTTGTTATGACTAAAAGAAAGTGGAGCAGTTTTCTACTAATTAAAAAGCGTCTTTCCCCATCCCCACCCCCATTTATCATAACTTATTTAATTGTAAAGACCTTAAACTTCCTGAGGAGGGGGTTCCCTGGTGGTGTAGTGGCTAGGCTTTGGTGCTCTCAACGCCGCGGTCTGGGTTTGATTTCCCAACTTCCCCCCAAAAAAATTCCTGAGGAGAAAACTCCATTTCAAGTCCTCATACAAATGGTTATGACTGGGGCATGGATGGCCCAGGAGACTTTGCTTTGTCAGGGTGTGTTTAATGATTTGAAATTTAGAAACACCTGATCCTTGAATCCACCAGGCATTTGAAAGATGCACTTGTGCAAGTAGAGAAAATCCAATCCTTCCCACGTGGGGCCATTTTCCAAGCTGGTCAAATGCGAGAGCATGGAAGTATGGTTTGGTCGCTAGCTTAATTTTGCTTTGCTCTCTCTGTGTGTTGGGGTGGGTGTTGAACCAGGGAGAGAGGTGTGTATGTGGGGGTGGGTGCACATTGAATGCTATCCTTTGTCAACAGTCGCTTTATTTTCTACTTGGTTTTCTTTTACTTACTCAGCATCTATTTATATTTATGTACTTTTCCCCACTAATTGCAGTTGCTGATAATTGACTCAATACACCACCTCTATGGAGGGCAAGGAGAGAGATGGTGAAAACTTGAAGTTTTTCCCAAACCTACACTGTCTGTGCGAAGGATTAAAGAGATATGTAAATATTTTCTCTGTTGTGCCTATATTTTGTTTATACTGTTAAACTATTTTTGAATAAAGAGATTGAATTGCAATAAAGTATTAAAGAAGCATGGTGATATAGATTACACCTAAATATCAGGCAGATTGATACCTGTTTACATAAAATAATTTATAGCAATCCTGGGACAAATAATGTCAGATTGCCCTTTCTGCAGCCCTTCTAACCTCTCAACTATCTCAACTATTGACACTTGACTCCAGGACATGATTATAGATGAGTAGTTATAAGGCATTTATGTAATAATGTAAATTAATCACTATGTATGAACTGGAGAGAAGCAATTTTTAAGTCTTTCCTTTGTGTATTTCTCATACATTAGTCTAAGTGTGTGGAGAAATGAAGTATTTGGAAGGGAGGCCCTTCATTTTTCAGGTTGAGGATTATTGCCAGTCCCTTGGGTATAGCAGCTACACTGAGATGGACACAGTGCTCAAGGTAGACTTGAGAGACCTGGATTCAAGTCATGACCCGATACATAATAAACATGTGCCTCCGAGTAAGCCATTCAACCCCTGAGCTTCAGGTTCACAGTCTATAAAATGCAGGTCATAGTACCTGCTTCACAAGTTGTTTTGAAATCTTAAAATGATCATGTACTTAAATGTTCTTTGTCAGTTGCAAGCTCTCTGTAAACGAAAAGACTTATTTTCTCCCTTGTGAACACTGGCATCTCCTCCCCGTCCCCCAGGTCAGGCTTCCAGCCAAGAACATTCTGTCCAAAGGGCTAGAAATCATAAGAGCTGATACTTACTGAGTCCTTACTAAGCACCAGGCACTGTTCCAAACGCTTCAGTTGAGGAACTCATTTAATCAATCCAACCACCTTATCAGGTAGATATTATTAGTATCATCCTCATCCACATTTTTCAAAGAAGTAAACTGAAGCACGGAAAGATTGAGTGACTTACCCACATTTACACAGCTCGTAGGCGACGGGGCTGGGATGTGAATCCAGCCAAACTGGCTTGAGGACAGAGTTACAGCAACTTTACTGCAATCGTCTTAACCCTGTATAGCGAGGGTTTCTCTGTGATTTAAGAATACTTAATTCGTCTACAAAAATAGGAAAACCAAGTTAGAAGGATGAATAAATAAGTAAAGGAGATGGTACCTGAAAAAATACATTACACATGGGTAAAGAAATAAGCCTATGTGTGCTGAAGACGGACAGGAAGGCATGGAAGAACCAAGGAGGCAATAAATATTCATGAGGTCTTAAATCAGTCACTCTTGGGTGACACTCATTCTGGCCCTGAGAGTCCTCAGTCTGAGAAATGCAGGGAAATTACAGTTGACCATTAGACTAATTCGTAAGATGCAAGATGAGCTTGCCCTGGGTCTTTTGGAAAGCTCAAGTGTGTTCACTTCTGGTATCTTCCATCTGCTGAGCCCATTGATGCAAATCTCTGCTCTTCTCCTTGCAGCTATTAAACATCCACTGATGTGGCAGAGAGAGAGGGCATATGAACATGGCATACCGAGGATTCAGGAGGTGGCCCTTCTGTCCCACTCCCATACCACCCCAATATTATTAACACCCTACTTCTTGCCCTTGTTCCTACTGTATGTTTTTAAATGATTTAATAAGCTGTGTGATAATTCAGCCCATGAGCCTCTCTTTTCTGTGACCCTGAGAACAGCATCATGCACGTCAGTCTACTTGGAAGTTACCTGGAAGATAATTTTCTATGGTGCACCCTAATTTTCACCATAGTCAATAATTTCTCTTTCATCAAAAAGCACCTACCTAATTGCTAGTAAGTAGTGAAAAGTCCTATTTCGTTTTTTATAACCTTCCATTCTTTAGCCACTCACTGCTAATGAAAATACAGCTGGTAATGATAATTAATGATAGCCTGGTAGTGTGTGTAATGGTTTTTTACACTCACTGCGTATGTGAGGTTACAGTTAGTGCTGAGCAGCTTGCATGTACCATCTCATGTAATCCTTGCAACAGCCCCATTAGCTGGTTCTCATTATTTCCCTGGTTTTGAATGGAGAATTTCAAAGTTGTTAAGTAGTTACGGAGAATTCAAAATAGTTGAGTAGTATGAGTAGTTAATAATTAAGTTATGTAATTATTAAATTGCTGAGTAGGGATTCAAACCTAGCTCTGCTTCCTCAGTTGCTCATTTTACCATTGTTTATTGATATTAATAAACTTAAGTTCCCCAAATCAAGTGCACATTTAAAGAAGAAGATAATTACCGGACAGACCCAGGGAACCCACAAATTGAAATGACAGCCTTTGATAATCAAGGGTTGACAGCATGTATGTGCTCATCCGAAGAGTTGGAAAGAAATATATATCTGAGAGCCTAGGAAGAAAATAAAATTAAAATAACCACGTGAAAGCACTTAAAAATGGGTACATGTCACACACTAAGTGCTGAAAGCAAGAACCTCAGGAGAGTTCCGTGCGGGGCAATGAGAAAAAAATTTTCAATTTTTATTTTTGCAATTCTGTATTATTGGAACTTTATATGCCTATATAATTTAACGTCATTTTTAACACAATAAACAGACAAAAAGAAATACTGTTTACATCTCCAAATATGATGCTGGTGGACCCGAATAAATTTACTGTAATTTAATGAAGCTTCAGTTTCTGGGCCCCTTTCCCAGACCCTGTACTTAATTTTCTATTTGTCATTTTGTACGTTACCAGAGTTATAAAATATGGAATTACTCTATGAAGACATACGTGCTAACAGAGAAATATGAAAATATAAAAAAATGAAGTGAAAGTGTCGTGTTTTACATCCCTATCAAATAGTGCTAGCACATTTAAAAGCAATTTTACATAATTATATTTATTTAAATAAAGTTAAATGAAAGACTTAAAAATCATTTTTAAAAATTGAAATCATTGAAAAGGCAGCACACTTCCTGTTCTTTGTTTCCTGTTTTTGTGCCTTTTTATGTCCTCTTTCCTCCAAACATGTCTGCTTTGTCACAGAAGGCTGGAAAGATGGCAAGGTAATTTCAGCAGGGACTGTTATGCAGATGCAGTATTTATGACGGCAGTCCTGAGGAGAGCCTGTGATTAATGGTCACACATAACCTGGTTCAATATATATATATTTTAAAGTCATCTTCCTTATTGGCAGCCACGCACTACAAAGGGGAATATACATGGCAGGATCTCTTAATCCGAGGACACAGACCAATGGGTCAGCTGGGTATTGTTTATAACCTCTAAGATCAATGGTTTTGAAGGTCGTGTGGGGTATGCATTTATTTTGCCTGCCAGGAGCAAGTTTATTTCCTGGATAGGTTAACAGAATTTCTAACATTAACTGTTTTCTTTACCTAGCCTTGGATGCTATTTATTTTTCCAAACAATTCTTTGAAGATAAATTCACCATGCCCATTAGATCGTAGGGATGTTCAGCCACAGTATTCCTCCGACTCCTGATTTCTTCTCTCTAGAAATTAGCCAAGAATTCATATAACTGGGAGGATAATTATATATCAGAGGCGGCAGCAGGAACAACCATAAAAATAAGAAACTAGGCCAAGTGAAGTTATTAAGAAGTGTGTTAGAATCACATCACCTCTCAACATCATTTAATTTTATAGTTTGTTTTTTTTTTTTTTTTTCAGATTTCTTCCCACTGCAGGAATTTTGCCTGCCTCAGGAAGCTCTAAACCAGTGATTCTAAACCTTGAGTCCACTTTAGAAGTACCTGGGGAGCTTTTCAAAAATATATTATGCCAGGTCCGTATCTTTAGAGACTTCATTCAGTTGATAAAGCCCAGGAATTGGTGTTTTTTAAAAGCTTTCTGGAGGATTTGGAGGTGCAGCAGGGTAGAAGCTACTCCTCTGTGACCTAACCAATGCCATTACTCTGCTCTGCCAAAGATCTGCGGCGTGTGTTCTGCACTTGAATTGACCTTCTCATCCCCACTCTTTCTTCACTCTGCCCTCTAGTAACTTTCTCTTATGCTTCATTCACTCATTCATTCATTCATTCATTCAAGAAACATCTGCTAGGTATGGACGAAGTACTGACACTGGGCTAACATTGGGGATACAAAACTATAATAATGGAAATACAGACACTGTCTTCGAAGAATCTGAGTTCATCAGAGAAATGATAAAGTGATTGACCATCCTGATTTGAAAAGCCAGGGGGTGGGGTCCCCTCAATGCAGAACTTTCAGGGCTAAAACCAGAATGTCCCAAGCAACAAAGAAGTACTGTATTATCTTCTGTCTTCAAGTTCATAGAAGGTAAAGGTCCAGCTAGGAACACAGTGCTTACTTAGAATTTTAAATAAACAGCAAATAATTTTTGAGTGTTAGGTATGTCTTGTGTCATTTTTTTTTCTAACTCTTATAACCCTAATTCACGTTGTAAATTTCCAGCTCATCGAACCAAGAGATAGCAACTCCACAAAAAGATATACTCCTCTCCATAAAAAGGGCTGTGTCATCGTGACATATATTAGAGTTCAGTCTGTTGGCAACATGGACATCAAATGAGCTACATATGCCTCTTTCGGATAGAGATATACACTGAGCAAAATAGCCATTTAAGACCATTTATGAGATGTTACTAACAACCCCAGGTAGTCAAACTTGGGTAATTTGTACTGAACAGGAGAATCATCTCACTCAGCATATTATTCTGACATTGATGAACTATAGAAGGACATATCAACATGAAGTATGACCTGTGGTAATTGCATGCATATCTAGTGAAATCTGATGGAAATTCAGGAAACATTAGTTTTGGCTTATTGTCAAGTACTGGCTGTTTGTAATTCACGCTGTTTTAAATGAAAAGGAATGCGTGGATACAGGGTTTTTATTTTAGAGATAGGGTCTACACCTAGCATTTCTATTTTCATTTTAACTGATGGTTCCTCTCAAAGTGTCTACACTAGGAGGTGCAGTTAGGGGAAGCTAGGGTCTTGATATTGAAATTCATGTCATATTATGAACTAGGTCTTTGTGGTAGTTTGCTAATGGCCTCCCATCATTCCTGTGTATTCCTATGTATTTAACTTTCTTCCTTCACCCTTCCCAAAGGAAGTCTATTGATCATGTTATTCCCTTACATAAGATATTTCAATAACCAAACCTGCCCCTAGTATTTGCAGGACTTGGGACAAGAGGACAAATGGAAACCCACAGATGTATAGCTACATTTATAAAAATTATAAATCAATTTAACAAATTAATAAAGAGAATATGTCCTCCTGTAAGAAATATGCCTCTTTATTCACAAAATCTAAACATATATGTAAAGGTACAGTTTTTATACCAGTGAAGTAAAAAAATAGTAAAAACAATGAAATTGTATTATTGTGCATGTCTGAGTGTTTTGATACAGTCTGATGATATTAGGATGACTAAGAAAATAAAAACACAACATAGATAGCTTATTATATATTTATTCTATAATATTCTTTTTAGCAAAATCACTAATTGTTATTTTAATCAAGATTTTTACATAATTTGTGTTTTAGCAACACTAAGGACATAAAAATTAAAAATATTAAAAATATACAAAACTATAGATATATTTTCATCAAAGATGTATGGTCAACTGAATATAAAAAAATGAAAAGTAAAAAACATCTTTCATATGTCTCTTCCAAAAAAACTTTTCTCCAAAAATGTCAAAATTACCGATGAACTTAAAAGGCAAAACCAAATCATAATGAACGATTATCAAAATATTAAATAAGATACTTTTAAATAAAGCCTTCACCCCCATGGAAGAGTTTTGCCACCAGGTAATGGAGGATGAGACCCCACAAGGAAAAAATGGGAATTAAGGAGTTGAGAGCCCCAGTGAACTGTCAGACAGAGAGAGGGAGGTTAGGCCACCCCCCCAGAGGACTCACCAGCTGAATGCGGGCTCCTGGGAGAGCCCAGGCAGGAGCAAAATAACCACTGGCCAATACACAGAATTATAAGAGATGATGACTTATTATTAGGAATCTGCGACTCTATTATTCCCACTTGCAAACACGTTAAGACAGAATAAAGGAGTCACCCAATGTTATAGTGTCGTTCATGCAGGAGTTATGATAGTAAACAAAATCTCCATAATTCTTGTCCCGTTCTGCTGTTTCTTAGGAAGCTGTGGAGAATCTTCTGGAACTTGAGGAAAACTGTAATTGAATCTGGATTATTGCTTTGGTTCAACGACTTTCTGTCAGGTAAAGCTCATTCTCACTTTTAGATTCCCTGACACTTGTGAAACAGCACACAATTAAGGGAAAGTTTTGTTTGTTTGTTGGCACTGAGTTAATGAAAGAATGAGTGTATGAGTATGTTAAATGAACTAAATGTGGTGACAAGAAGGAGTGTATAGCAAAATCTCTCATGCTAACACAAATATTATTTTACGTTCTAGCTGCTTACATATAGACCTGACCAAAAATTAGAATTCATTATGTTCAGTGAAACCATGTGTATCTGGTTTTAGGAAACTTATTATCTGAGGCCTCATTAATCAAGCATAGCAAATTAACAGACTCGTGCTGAACTCATACTGCTCAGGAGGCTCTGCGTTGGATATTGTATCACATGTGCCACGTGAAAAACCACCGTGGATTGTCTGCTTGTAACGGACGCAGATTTCTGGAACGATGTGGTTATTGTTCTTGGGTGGTAGTAATGGATGAAGGAGGGCCCTGCTTAATTGCCGTGCACGCTTGAGAGTATATGGACTATTGATCATCCATATATCATATAAACATTTCTGCTGTGCGTGTGGGTGGGGTGTGTATGTGTGTGTGCACGCACATGCATATACAGGCCAGAAATACGCTGATAGTATCTATCCACTTCAAATAGAAGTAACGAGGGAAAGTTAACTTCTTTATCTTATATTCTTTAGTTGTTTGAATGTTTCTTATTCTGTGCAAACGAGGGCTGTCCAGAGAAAATCCAGCCATAAATGCCTTTATTTTCCTATTACATGGCTGAATACTTTCCGGACAGCCCTCATCTATTATTTTTATTTGAAAACCTATTTTTGAAAAGCACATGTGCTCAGAACCTAATGAATTTAAGACAACACGTGCATATCTTTTTAATCATTGTTTTGTGAGCATGTGTTTATATTATTTAAATTGCTTTCTATTTTTCATTAGTTGACTATGGCTGTCATAACAAAATACCGCAAACTGAGGGGCTTAAGCACCATAAATTTATTTTCTCACAGTTCTGAAGGCTGGGAAGCCCAAGATCAAGGTGTTGGCAGGTTTGGTTTCTCCTGAGACTGCTCTCCTTGGCTTGCAGATGGCTGGCTGCCTTCTCTCTGTGCCCTCACATGATCTTTCTGCTGGGCATGCACATCCCTGGTGTCTGTGCTCTAATTGTTTCTTTTTATCAGGACACCAGGTAGATTGGATTAGGACCCACTCATATGACTTCATTTAACCTTAAAATATTTCTTTCAGGCCCTATTTTCAAATATAGTCCCATTCTGAAGTACTGAGGCTTCAATACATAAATTTGGGAGGGGGAACACAAGTCCGTGCATAACAATTTTCATTGTCCTATTTATAACAACATAATGTGTAAAGCCACTTACATTATTAGTAAAACCCTTTATATATATATTCCTGTCCATGTTATGTAAATATTTTACATTTTTCTCTTTCATTATAATAATTAATATTTAACATTTATTTAGTGCTTGCTGTCAGTTGTGGCACTAATTATTTTATTTGAATTATGACATGCAAGCCTCATATCATTAACATGAGCTACATACTGCTATTATTACTTTTGGGCTAGGGAGAAAACTGAGCTATGAGAGATGTTCATTGGCTTGCTAAATTCATGATTGATGGAAGTGGCATAAACGAAGTGTGGTCCAGTCCCTGTGCTTGCAAAACAGTTTGTATAATGAGTATTGCAGGTACTCTGTAATGAGCTGGGGGTTGGGAAGTGGACAATTCCCTTGCCAGACAGTGAACTCCCACGTGGTAGCTCCATTTATTCATCTTTGTATTTCGAGCATTTTAGCTTGTTAGCTGGCAATACACGACCAACTTGATGCCAGTTGATTTGAATCATTGGTACTAAATTAAAAAAATAAAGATACTAGATAAGTAATTTTGCAATATACAAGGGCTGTCTGGAAAGTATCCAGCTATGAGATATGAAAAACAGAGGCATTTATGGCTGGATCTTTTCTGGACAGCCCTCGTGTTCAATCTGACGTTGCAATGCTAGCCTAGTTTACATGAAACCTATTAGTAAACGTTGCGTTGATCTTGAAAACTGGGTACTGCATGTATGTATGAATCAAACCAAATTAAGGGATTGAATGGTTTGCTTATGGTCACCAGTAAATTGGTGACAGATAAAAAATAAACTAGAACTTTATTTCATTTCTGGTCCAGTTACTTGACTTTTGCACCTACATGTTCCATTTAAGAGGGAAATGACCTGCTCAAGTTTGTAGGAGATAAACATTTATTTCATATTCTGTTAAAAATGCTTGTTAGAGTTTCTTAGAAAAGAGAACTCGAATTAACAGCTTTTCTGGCCATCAGATATTTATTTGAAATTAAGAAGATTTAGTGCAATTTTTAGAATAGCCACAATAGCATTTTAAAAGTTACATGAAAAAAATTACCCACCATTCTATTAGGCAAACAGTTACCCCTGCATCTGTCGGCATACTTTGAGATCATGGTGCACCCATGAGTTGCTAGTTGTTTCTCTGAAATGCCTGCCCTTGAAACATTCTAGTTCGTTTCAGCTTTGGTTTTGAATGCAAAGCCCTGAGGTCTCAGTGTGCTTCCGTTAGAATCGAATTCGTCGTGGTTGCCTTCCTTCTGCCATCTGGTTACTACTGTGAATAAACTCAAGTGCTGATGCTTTATCAAAGCGCACAATGACAATATCCTAAGCACTTCAAATGGTCCTTACTTTTTCACTTCGAAATCAAATCTGATCCTGTTACTTTTTCTGCCACTTTTCTCATAGTTGTGTTCTGGATTATCTTAATAGGGCTTCGTTGAATTTCCTGTTTGTAAAAAGAAGATAGAGACTGTTTCCTGGTAATTTCTTAAACACTTTTGTATACTCAAATAATCACAGAGGTGTTTCGCCTGATTTTAAATAGGTGTTTTCAATCATGACATAACGTCTAAACTTTGTTACATGTAAAATTGAGTGATTCTGCCATTTATTCCCCCATACATCATTTTAAAGAAATGTTTTTATCTTTTTTTTTAACCATTTAATTTGCTTATTTGCAATGTGGAGACAATCAGTCTAAATTATTTTAGGGGGATACTCAGAAAATAAACGCCAATTTGGAAAGACTTTAGAATTGATATTATTTTTGTTTTCATCAACAGACTGGAGAAAGTAATAAAATAAAATTTAAAGGAATAAGATCCAAGCCTCATGCTCAATTGTTCACGTGTAATTCTGTTTCACTACAGATGCCCGAAGTTCAATTCTGTGTGTGATCGGACCCACAAAAGGCAGAGACTCTATAAACTCATTACAATCAAATGGGACTTGAATTCTCTTGTCTAATGTCATAATAAGCAATTATGAGCATCTTCTCAGCATTCAAATCAGGTAATGGTGAAACCCTAGAGAGGCATTATGTGCTGGCAGACTCTGGCTGATGGAATGTGCATATGCTCAATGGGTCCCTAAAGGCGGGATGGGTAGCTAGATGCCAGGGGCAGATTGCCCTCATATTTAGGGCAGACACTACCTTCAATTATGACTCGGGTTTTATAATCTGAGCAGTTATAATAATATGTGTGCTCATTCTGGAGAACTCTCTGTGGCAACAGAATGAACAGCCTTTTCCATCTGATTTCCCATTTTCATGAGACTCGCAAATGAACCTCTTCTTTCAACTTCACATTTCTCTGATGGTGAAGGCTGGGAAAATAAAAGTGGCTATTACAGCATATGCTACCATGTCCTTTTAAGTTAAATCTCCTTTTGTCCGTTCTGGGAAAGGTAGCAGATTTTACATTATCAGTGGAACTCTTTGTAGAGATAATCAGACAAGTAAATACTTGCCCCCCTACACCCTACTGCCTCTTCCTTATTGGAAAATTTCCTTGTGAGCAAATTACTTACCAAATTGCAGTATTCTTTTCAGCTGAGTCCTCACAGCAAAATGAGATGACCTCTTTCTTTTTTCTCTAGTTAAAAAAGGAAGTTCAACCACGTAACTTCTAATGGGTACTCCTGCTCAAAATTATATGATTCAATGAAATAATGATCAGATGACATTTAAATATATTGTAGAACTCCTCAAATTGGAGATCCCTAGAGGCAAGAAACTTCATAAGAACCAGTCTAGATGGTAAGTTAAACAGAAAGTTGGACCAAATTAAAGAGTTCTGAAAAAAAAATCAGAATGTTTTTGAAATATTTTTCTCTCTGAAAAATACTGTAAAGAAATGGAAATGGTTCACAAGAATTATTGGTATTGTTTTCATATATCCATAATTTGCACTTTACCTACTTCCAAAACATATTTAAGGCCTGTAATGCACATTGAAAATTAAACCATTATAGATAGTCTAACTGTATGGACCAAGCTGCAAAACTTCAATACTTAAAGATATCACATCTATTATGTGGTTCATTTTCCTCTTGGCAAAATCAATGTAGTTATTTCATTTGTCTTAATAACCCAATCACCCTGCTGCATGGTTGATCTGATCCATGATGGCAGCCCCTGTTATTGGAATGGTCAAAATCATGATGTCATCCCATGCAAATACAGTCAGACTGCCTGGTGACCCACACCTTAGCTACATCTCAGATAGAGTTCCTTTGATGCATACCAATTAAAAAGGGATTCTTTTTTGACTCTTTTAGACCATCAGTGTGAGTTATTTTAACACTGTCTTACTTTAAAACAACTATTTTCATTTTGCATCTTATATAGAAATATCGTATTTTCTCTTCCACCTATTGTAGTATCTCTTGTTTAACAAAGACAGTTGGTAATAAAAGGACTCGTTCCCATTTTAGACAAAGGGAACAACAGTCCCCTATTTGTCAAAATCAGATGTAGGCATTTTTATAGCGTGTGGACATAAAGATGAATAAAAATGTATAAGCAGTCCCAAAGACATCATATTAAGATTATTTTTGATTTGAAAAAAAAATTGTTAGCATTTTTCCAAATTGGCACACAATTCAGTGAAGTTTATTTATGCAATTAGGCTTAAGTATTGGGTGGAAGGATTAAAAATAAACTAATCAACAATAAATAGTCAAGTAATGACAGGAGATTTGATGCAGTGGAAGGGTTGCCTGGAGTTCAAAAGACCTGCTTTCCACATCAGTTTTCATAATTCTGGTTCCCTCTGCAATCACTCCAGCCCTGTTTCCATCTGGTATTGAACTCTAGTAACGCTGAGGAAGAAGCACAAAACAATGCACCCAAGCGCGAGAAAGGCTGATTTTTTTTCATGCGTTTAGCAATGTGACCTTAGGTATTGATTTATAGCCCGCCAAAGCACCCCAGAGCAAAAGGGAACATTGGTAATTAAGTCGGTATCTGCACTTTCTAAAATAGTGCTGACTTGCCACAAAGAGAGACCCTTTATTTTTCCTCTCTGTCTTCCAGTGAATGTAGATGCAGGCACTGACCTCTGACCTTTCTCCAAATTCTCTAGCTGCAGCTGTTATTTTTCTTTCTCTGGGCCTTTAGCTGCTGATAGACGGGTAAGATTCATTAAATCGTGTGCGCAACTTTCTTTTAAGCAAACATGAAGCAATTTATACCCCAAGCCTTACTTATAAAATAGATCTTTATTGAGCTGAGAATGAAAGTAAATGCTTTCATTGGGGCACCTATCTGGGATTTGCCAGATAAGTACCTAGGCCTATTGCCTACATTAAGAAAGTACAGAAATTTTCTTGAAGAATTTTGTATTAAACATGGAACTTTTCATTCTAATACTCCCAGGATTGTAAAGTGAATTGAGTCAGAAATCTCTTTTTTATATTCCATTAGAGTCATTACTGAAATAGGGCACCACAAAAGGTAATAGCAATAAAACCAAATACCTGGAGGTGTGCATGCAAATTATATGCTAATATATGATAATATGAGCACTATGCTCAGTGGCCATAAAAAATACTAAATACAGCTAATTAAAGGTAGGTACGTTGCTGTGTTTTATACTTCGCAGCAATATGAGAAAGGTAGTATATTAAGATAATTATAGCATGTCTTGCCTTAGGGAATACATCCAACATTTTAACAGGATTTCTTATTCTGGTATATTTGTCCATTTCACAGAACAGAGTCACTTTTTTTCTTTTCTACCCCAGGTCTCAGAATCATGAAATTAGTGCAAAATAAATAAATTATGACTTTAGCCTGAAGGAAAACAAACACTAATCTCTCTAGAAATTTTGGAAGTGTCATGCCCACTTAACATGCCTCTCATCATAAGTGCCCCCCACTGCAGTAGTGGGGTTCAGCCCTCAGCCACATTGAAAACTTGAATAACCAGAGCCAAAAGTTCTCAGCATTCCTGGAAAATACAATTAACTATTTCTTCCAGAAATGCAACCTCAATATAAAGTATTTTTTCTTATAGTAAATTCAAATCGTGGAATACATATTTACTTTTTTAACTCTTAAGAAATTCTAAGGAAATGAAAAACTACAATGAGATTTATAAGACAGCATAAAGTTGATGTTAAATCTGCCTAAAAATACCTGTTTTCCTTATTCTAACTAAAAAGTTATGTATACATAATCAATATGGTAATGTGCTTTTAGTCTCTAAAATTCTTTTGATCTGTCATACAAAATATATACTTTATCCAGCTGAAAATGGCCCAATTTGGCCAAAAATCCACCTGAAATCAATTTCCCAACTTACTTGTGAAGTTTATGTTGTTGATGCTTTCCAGGCTGCTTAGTAAAGATTTAACAGCTCTGTGATAAGGTGGGTTGATACTGCATATATCATTGTTTGAATAAAAACCAAATGCAACTACCCCCCCCACACACACACACACAAAAAACCTAAACCAACTGACAACGAAATGAAACAATGACATGACTAACATGTAGGATAGTGGGTCCCAAACTTAGGACTGTATTAGAATCACCTGGAGGGCCTGGAGGACATTTCAGAGTACTTGACCCCACACACAGAATTTCTGATGAAATAGGTCTGTATGGGGCCCTGAGAATGTTCGTTGCTAAAGTTTCCAGATGATACTGCTGTTTAAGGGTCCACACTTTGAGAAACAATATTGTAGACTAAGGAAGGGTAGTTGCCTGACCTGCAACAATTAAAGACATGCATTCGCTTTCTTTGAAGACCTTGCAGGGTCTGGAAGAGGAGTGGTAACGTCGGGATGTATTTCTTCGTTAAGACAAACAACAGAGTATTCTTTGAAATCTGAAAAGATTCCCTAACTCTCCACTATATAATAATTAGGTTTAGTGAGCTGAGATTTTTAGGAAGATATGCAGTCACTCTCTAAACATGTCTCAAACTCTTGACGTCATGGCAGGCACTACTTGTATTGGTTTCCTGTTGGTACTGTAACAAATTACCCCAAACCTAGTGGCTTCAAACAACTCCTATGTATTATTATACCATACAGTTCTGCAGGTCAATAGTCCTACACTGGTCTTACTGGCTAAAATCAAGGTATTGGCAGGGCTATGTTCCTTTCTGGAGACTGCAGAGAATAATCTACATGCTTGACTTTTCCAGCTTCTAGAATCCGTCTGTGTTCCTGGACTTGTGGCCCCTTCCTCCTTCTTCCAAGACAACAAGATCAGGCTGATTTCTTCTCACATCATGTCAGTCTGACCTTCTCATCTGCCTCTTTCTTCAGGACCCTTCTGATTACTTTGGCCCCCCAGGCAAACAAGCATATCTCCTTTTCTCAAGGTCTGATGGTTAGCAACATTAATTCCTCTTTGCTACATAACACAAGGTATCCACAGGTTCTGGGGACTAGGACATGGATATCTTTGTGAGGCCATTATTCTACTGACCACACTGGTATATGTGTATAGGGAGTGGATTCAGATATCAACAAGCCATGATCCTATCTTCCATGATCACACAACCTATGCCGGGAGATGGAAGTGAGAACAGATACTTACCATACAGTTCAATAAGTAGTATCATAGAGGCATCTGCATGGCTCACTGATGGTCCAAAGGAAAGAGAAGCAAATTCAGTTTTGTTGAATCATAAAAAAGAATTAAAAGAGATGGGGGTAATTCAACTACATTTTGAAGAATGAGAAGAAAATTTTTGAAAGATGCCTGGTAGGTGGAGATTCAACACTAACATAAAATCCAAGTTGGATTTTATCCTGTACACAATGAGATGCCCTTTATGGATTTTCAGCAGTGTGGATACCATTCTTCAATACGTGTGTTAGGAAGATTATCATATTGACAATGTGGAGGAGTGTTTACAGAGGAATTTGTTTGGAATTGAACACACCACTGAAGAGATGTTTGCAAAATTCTATGCAAAAGGATGCTACAAGCTGAAACTAACTCAGTGATAGTGTTAATGGAGGGAAAGAGATGAATTTGAGAGAAATGCTAAGGTTTAAGTAGAAGGATTTACTGAGTGATTGGATGTAGAGCACCAGGGGAGAAAACGAATGAAGGGATCACCCCTGGTTTCTGCCTTGGTTAACTGGTTAGACTGTGGTGTCATTCACCAAGAAAAGAACTATAAGAGAGTAAGTGGTGATGGGGAAAAAGATAATTGCTTCCATCTTGGATATGTGGATGTAAAGTGCCCTTGGGAGGATTCATTTTTATAGTAATTAAAGGATATTTGGTTGACTTTTAAGTTTAAAATAACTCCCACAAGTTGTAATCTTAGTGTAGTTGGATGAAGAGGCTCTTCAAGAATGAGATGATGTATACAACAGGGGCCTATGGCCAAGGATAAGGAGACATGGCACAGGGCAGTGTGAGTCATGTCAAGAAGGGAAAAGCCAAGGAATGTGCTTAAGTGTTAAGGATAACCAAAAGCATCTGCAATGTATATTTAGAGCAAAAAGAATGTAAGGAAAGAAGGTGTTATATAATATTAACAGACGTCATTATAAAAGCGAAGTTTACAGTGATCTTCTTTTGTCTTAACAGAAGACTGATCCTCAAATTGAAAATGGGTACAGTAAAGACGGTACAAAGGGACTTGTTTCCAAAGATAGATGAGAGGGATACTTAAGGAACATCTATTTGCTTTAAAAGAGTTCCTGTCTTCAGGCTTAGATTATTGCAGGATACTGAAATAATTTCCAGATGTGATCACGGAGCAATTACTCAAAATCTCTGAGGAGCTGTGAAGAGCCAGTAAAGTGCTAGAAGGGTGGCATCTAAACGGTAAGGACATAAAGATCAGGAGATCACAGGTTGGCAATCTCCTCTTTGACGCCTGGCAAATTCTAGAATGGACTCGCAGACAATTTGTTTGTGAATATCGAGATAATAGTCAGTCATTTGAAGGGTTTAACAAACACGCATTAATAGAAAGTCATTTCATTTATAGTTCTATTTTTCAGGGAACAAAAAGTTTAGAGAAAGTTAATAAATAGGGAGAGGATCAAAATGGAATGAATATTTCATTTTCAAAATAATAGACCCACACAAGGTGAAATGTATAGGGGCAAAGAGAATGCCCTATTTTAGGTTTAAAATAAAAATAAATCAACCACGCAATTGGGAGGGTATTGAGGACCCAGCTTTATAGCAGTTAAAATGAGAAGACAGGCGTATTTGGTTGATTTTAAGTTTAAAAGAAATACTTCACATTGTAAGTTAGTTTTCCTTCATAGACATGTCTAACCTCAAACAAGGGAAAACACAGCTTTATCTGGGCTGGCAAAGATCCCATTGCAAGTGCTGAGTTGTCTTTTGGGTACGACATTTTATTTGATTATTTCATTTGATTATATTATTTATTTATTTATTTCCCCCACTCCCACAAATGATGCAGTCGAGGTTCCCACATTGGGGAAATCACAGGGGCCAACACACCCGGAGAGCAATGGATAGGCCTCACCCTGGGAAAACCTCCGTGATCATGGTGTCTCCCCTGCCAGGTGTAAGTATTGGGTACGACACTTTAAAAGACAAAAACTTAAAAGTGAGGAAACTCAGGATCTGGACATTCTGTCACACGTGTAAAAGTTGAAGGAGCTAGTCACCATGTTCAGGTCAGAGAAGACATGCTATGTCGTCAAATATTTGAAGAAATGATATGAGCTTGGGCTCTTCATTTTCTTTAGCTCTAGAAGCTGAAATTAGTATAATGTGGTACGATTAAATTCAATATTGAAAAAATTTTTAAACATTAGATCTTTTTAAAAAATATGAATGAGCGGACTATTGAGAAATAAGGTTCTACTCAGTAACAATCCTCAAACACAAACTAAGGAGCCACTCGTCACGGATGTTGGGAAGGAAATTTCAGCATTGGGTGCAAGTTTCAGTTGTATCAGGTTTTCTCCCCTAGCTTTTTCATTATAAAGAATCTTTTTAATTAAATATTTCCATGTCTCCATACACAAATACTTCTAGCAGCTGTTACATGAGAAAGTTTTTAAAGTAATATAGATAGGTATATTTGGATCTAGAACTATTGTCATATAACTTTGTATTAAAGTGACTCAAAAGAATCTTTATACTTTCAGAAAAATTAAATTCTCGAGACACATATTTATGCTGAGACAATGCCTGCTGCTCCTTTGAATTCACAACCCCCATGAATAGCTTCATGTCCTTCCGTGTTTCCAAGGTTCGGATTGAGAACTGAACAGGAGAGTAATAACGTTATGTATGGTTCAGGAGGTTTGGGGAGGGCTCGAGAAATTGCATTTTTAACAGATTCTGAGGTGATGCTGACACTGCCAATATGCAGATGACAGTTTGAATAGCAATAAAGTATTTTCCACATTCAAAAATGGTTTCATCATGAGTTTCACCCTATCCAAATCCAAACTTGATAGGGTTCCCTGTGGGTGATTTATAACGTAGTCCCCTGGCCTAGTCTGAATCCTGGCTTTACCATTGGCTCCGCAGAGTGATCTTGAAAAAATTCCTTAAGATTTCTGGTTCTTTCATGATGGTGATCTATAAGAATTAAATGAAATAATATATGCAAAGTCCTTAGCAGAGTCCCTGACATACAGCATTCACTCTAGATTTATGATTATTGATTATTTTAATGACAATAAAGGTAAAAGTGATAAGAAATTAAGTGGAATGAGAATACAGCAATTCATTTCATAATGCAATATGGGTTCCTAAAAAAATTGCACATTAAACATAATAGAGTTTAGGGAAACAGATCAGTCTAAAAACTTTTGTAATCAAAGCACTAACAAAACAAAATAACAATTCGTACCTGTGGCATTAATTCAGAAGGCCCAGCAGATAGCTCAGCATTTCTAGAAGCTGCCACCATGGATATTAAAAATAAGTAAAAAAGATTACAGTAGTAATATGGCAGCACCTTATTTAAGGAGGCATTAGCAGGCGTGGAGAGGTCTGGGGTGGTAGGACTGCCATCAGCATGGGCAACAGAAGTGGGCACTGCAAGGTGGCTTGAGTTAAGAGCCCAATGGGTAACTGAACTTCTCAAATTCCTTCAAATACAGTTGAATAGGCTCCTGCTGAGGTGATTACAGCTGAACTGTGTGTGTGTGTGTGTGTGTGTGTGTTCTTCTCCCCTTTCCTCCTAAAGATTATAAATTCTACTTCTCCAATTTTGTGCCCATCGATGCCTGAGGGTGGGCAAGGCAGGAATCACATAAAAACGAAGCTGACTTCTGCCTTTCACTGACTTCATTCCGACTACCCAATTGCATTACGGAACGGCTTACTAATTTTAGTTATCCTACCGAAACCTGCATGGCAGCAGAACAGAAGGGATCGGGTTTTATAGCCCACACGTCACCCGCAGGACACCGAGAAGGAGCACCTTGGACAACCTTCTTGGATTTTGTACTGACCCGGTGACTTTAGAAGACTTCCGGGGTTGCTGTGGCAGAGAAGACTGTTTGCAAACCGTCGACAAATAAAAGCGAGGGGCGGCATGCGTAGCCAGCCAATCACAGAGGCTCTCGGCGCGGTGCCGCCCTCACACGTCTACTCTACTGCGCCCCCTTCATTGATGAAAACCGACCTCAGTTATCAAGCATTTTTCGCCTCGTTAAATGCATTCCTAAACCTGCTCCTCTTATCCCCAGCTGCCTTCCTTGCATGACAACAGTGTAACCTGGGTAAGCTGGCATCTTCAAAGGGAACTGAGAGGATAAGGTATCAATTTTTTGGTTGGCAACCCCACCCCTTTTGAGGGGTTAAGGATAAAAACGATTCAGAAAGGGGCTGCGGCTCCCGGCCCGGTGTCCGGGCCAACTGCGAGCCTCACGGCCTTGCCTTCGGGTGTATTCAAGCAGCACCGGCCGTCCGGCAGCAGGCGGGTTTTCTCTTCCACTTGTTTTATTCTAAATATTTTTCAAAAGCTCCCGTGGAACAGGCTGTGGCTTTGATCCGGTGAACTTATTCAGTACTGAAGTTCCCGTGAATAACCCCAGCTCAGAGCAGCTTCAGCTGCTTCTTAAACTCTCATTGAAATTCAAATCCCCCCAAATATTAACGGGCAAGAAGAAATAGACCAAGAGCGAGAAAGGGAAAGATGCTTCTCATGTGTCCACGAGGCCCTCAGATCAAACGGAACCCATCTAGGCAGCAGGAGAAGAGTCAAGTCCCTGAAGAAAATAGCAAAATGCTAGTGCATGCTCTCCGCGTTGTAGACCAGGGTTTCTGACCCACCCTGGCTGCAGATGAACCTGCAATGTGTTTATGAAGATTCTCATAAACCTTGCAAATCAGAAAAAACGTAGTTACAAATGTCTAAATATCAGATTGTCTTGCAAGGCTTATAAATTTTTAAGCCCCATTTTTGTGCGCATGAGGAAGCGTCCCTGGCTTGGTTTTCTTTATGGACGTTGCTGAAGTCTGTTGTTCGGTTTTTGTTGTTTCCTACCTCTCTCCCCACAGCTTCTTCCAAATTCACATTCAAAAACCTCTCCTTGTAGATATACTTTGAGGAATTATACCTACGTTAGAGATGGAGGAAGATATTTGGAATTCATATACATTGGTAGCAGGTTGACATTTTTTCAAGGATGTTGCGTAAGAAATATGAAATTCTTTTTTTTAAATTCATTTTTATTGTTAGATTTATTGGGGTGACATTTGTTAGCAAGGATTACATAGGTTTCAGGCATACAATTCTACAGTGCATTGTCAACTTGATATGAAATTCTTTTTTTTTTTGTTTTGTTTTGTTTTGTTTTGTATTTCACCTCTGGCCCCAGCGAGGCAGGCCTGATCTTCCATCCCTTCTCTGTCATACAGCTTGGGTGCCCCTGGTTTTATGTGGCGGTCTCATACCCCTCTGTTCCCTAACTCACTGCACTCTGCGTTTGGTGACTTTGGGGGACTGTCTACACTAGAAGGCTTCTTAGCTGACCTCTTGGGAATGGCTACCTGTCCCCCGGGCTCAGTGGCCTCTAGCTCTGGAATTCTGCTCTTTGTCTGGGCTCGCTGGTCTCTCCATGGAGATTGGGAAGGATGGTCATCCCCCACAGGCTACCTCCATACTTGACTTGTGGTGACTATAATAGGATAGGCTTTCTTGGCCAAAAATCCAATCTTTTACGAAAAAACATTGACCAAGCGCAAACTAACAATGACATGATTTGATCATTGATCTTCAGGATACATGTAGGACACATTATGGTTTTCTAAGTTGCAATTTATTTCACCTAAGATCCATATCTAAATAAATGCATTTGATGGAAAGCAACCGGGTGAAGATGATTGGAGAAGCTATTATTTCCTAAAACTATTCTTTGCTTCCTGCCTCCATCCCCTCTGCCTTAGATGAAGAACATATTCTTCATTCCTAACAACCTCTTAACGAGTCCCCTTGCCGGGGGAAGTCCTTTCACATTGTCAGCAGAGGATGTCAAAAATGTCAGAATGTAAGACTGATATGGTCTCTCTCCTTCTCTGGTATTTAAAATATGTCACTGCTTAACCAGCACTTACATCATTATTTCCTAAAGGACAGGGAATCAGAAAGAAACAACAGCACACAAAGAAATGGCCAATCTTTAAAAATTGATACAAAAACTTCTATTGGACAGTCCATAGTCAGAGCAGTAATGATTCTAAAGAATTCTGAAGAGACTCGTTTAATCCAGAATTTTTAAAAATTGTATCTGATTATGGAATTGGTTTACAAGTTTTGCCTACTAAATATCTATGAGGGCTGTCCAAAAAGTTTCCAGCCATGTAATATGAAACATGGAGGCATTTATGGCTGGCGTTTTTTCTAGACAACCCTCGTATAATGCTAATTTCCACAGAGCAGTTTTCTTCCCCAAACCCCTAATAGATGCCCCCCCCCACCCGTCGCCATAAGGCGAATTCTTCCTCGAGTCTTGCCCAATAAAGGTAATTACTCTCTCCTTAATTCTACCACCAGGCCTTGTTCTTCTTGCTTACATTTTTGTTGAACTCATGTACTGGTTTATAATTGTTTGTGGGTCTAATGCATTTAAAATGCTATGAGTAACTTGATGGAAGGGGCCAACTCCACGTATCAGTTTTTAGGACGATGCCTAGAATATGGGAAGAGTTTAACACAAGTTTGAAGAACAGATGAATGGGCACATACCATGCTGTGGTAACGTCGTTCTAGATTCTGAACGTCTGTTTTTGGGGATATTGTAAATTAGATAACACATGTACATCAAAAAAGAAAAAGCAAAAACGCTCTCATAGGGAAATGAAGCATGGGATGGATGTGTATATACCTGCAAATACACATACACACACACACACACACATATACACACATATAGTACACACACACACACACATAGCTTGTATGAATGCAAGGGGCACACACAAGCATATACTTATGCCTCCGCTGACATAATTTTCTCCAGCCATAAAACACAGCTATATTTTAAAAGGTTATTAGGAAATACAGGAAGGACACAGAAACACCTGGGTTGTCTTAGAAAAAGCCACCTTGGGAGTTTGAATCTTTACACATAACCTTAGCTTCCAAGGGCTCCTCCAAACAACAGTCCTGCCGTGTCCTGCACACTCTTCCATTTATCTACTTGGGCTGAGCTGACCCCACTGACAATCGAACATTGCTACTGATATTGATCCCGGTGCATGGACCTGGCAAGGCTCCCTCTGTGTGAAATTTACCGAAGAGCCTGTTACAGAGAGTTCTGAAGTGCAGGAGCATCTGTAAGACCTCTGCTTCGCTCGCAGGGCTGCTAGAAAGGATTGTGCAGCCTCTTCTGTCCTGGAGGGAACGGCGCTGCTGGGGTGCCTCCTGGCTTGGTGCTGGGCGCGCTCTATTCTCATCTCTTACTCCTCTCCTCTGTTTTGCTCTGACCCTTCCTATAACGTGATGGGTTAGTCATGACCTTCACATGCTGCAGTGCTGCTGTGTCCTCCCTCTGCTCTGTCCCTCTGGCTTTACACTATAGTGAACTCACTGAGCACGAGATCCCCTTTGAAAAAAAATCGAACTGAAAGGAGTTTTGTTTGCCTTCTGGCCCTCAAACACCAAGGCCCTGTTGTGCTCCTTAAAATTGTAAATTATGTCTGTTTAAGAAAATGTCAGTGTTTTTTAAAACAGAATAACAGTGCTGGAAAAGACTTGGCTGTGCTGCTTGTTACCCAAGTTTCATGCAAGAAAAATGATGCATTCATCATTATGAGCGCAGTCAAGGGGCCTAATGACTTGGGCACAATGCCGCTTCAGTTCTTTCAAGTAACGTGATGGATTTTTTTTCTCCTCAACGAGTTATCTGAGTAATGTAAAAGCTCATAAACTGAAATCCAGGGAGACTGTCAATAATGCACTATACTTAACAACAATTAAAATGCAAGGCACATCTTGTATAATTAAATTGATTTTTTTTTTCCACCAGAAACAAGACTTTTTCAGGTAATGATTGCTTTGGTTGTCTGAAATTGTATTTATTGAGGTGGGGGAAGAAAAATATCTGTTGTTACATTCAGACACCACTTCTTGTGTCTTTAAAATCCAATTCTTAAATAGGTTGATAGGATGATTTTTGAGTAGAGAAGGATAAATAACTATCGATCATCCGTGCAATCAACAGAGAATCGCCGTGCTGTCAAACATTATTATTTAGTGACACAGAATTTCAGTCCCGCAAGTGGACTCAGAGGTGTAGGAAGTCAGGAGTAAAGGTGTTAGCAAAGGGTCCAGGCGTCTGATTTTCATGGGACTCTGAGCAAAGTTTCCTAAGGTAGCTGGTATAATGCAAGCATAAAACAGCCACATTTTTCTGTGTCTAAATGTGTTAAGGTCTGTAAAACCAGGGGTTTTACAGCATTAAAATTTGCTTTCTAAAGGTAAATGTTACACCATCCCTCAAAGCACATAGCCCATTCCTGACCCCAGGACAACTCTACTAAGCTGGGATGTTTACCTTAACATTCCTTACTTGGCCTTCATTCATGTTAAACAGCGGTTGGAATAAATACAAAGGGACTTGCCTGACTTTCTAGTAATGACCTGGATTTTTTTTCTCCTGGTGGCTTGAAAGCATTATTTAGTGAATTGAGTTTTACCTTTTCCAGAAATGAGAGTGGCTGTTTTTCCATTAAATATTGCTAGGTTTAATGAGGCTAGAGATATTAAAAACAAACAAACAAAACCCCTCATCATATAGAAATTTCAAAAGAAGGACAGGAAGAAAGTCTGTCATTTTCTTTTATTTTTATTCCATTTCTTAAAAGCTGGAAGTACCCCAGGGAGAGCAGACAGGGTTTCTGCGCGAGTGGGTGGAACATATTTGCTGTGATATCTGATGGGATGTTCACTGAGCTGTTTTCCACGAGAATCACGTGTTCGTGCTCTCAGGTCCCACTTCGCAGCAGTGGTCTCAGTGATTGGTGGTCAGATGGCATGTACTGCTTCCTTTGGAAGTAATGGCCTTAGACTATGACCAGCTACACTCAGCGCTGTTGGGCAAAAGTACGGGGGACACACTCCATTGCTAAGCCTGTGGGAACTGATCTCCTTCCAGAATTTACTGGAGAAATGTCTAATGGGTTGGGGTGTAGAAGAAAATTTATCCCAGCGGAATGCATCCTTGCCAGCTGGATTCATGTATGTCAGGGTGCTTGACTCTTGGCCTTGAACCTTTGCTTTTGCTGTTACTTGGTCCTGGATAGATGATGGAAGGTGGTTAAGTGCACAGAAACAGAACCACAGAGGATTTCCAAGTAATGGGGTGCCTTCAAGCAAGTCCTTTATCCTCTTTGAGTCTCTATATTCTGTAAGATGAAAGCAATGATACCATCTAACCTCAGTAGGACAGCTAGTTGTAAGAAAGATATGCACAGGGAAAAGGATGAAATTTAATACAGTGAAACTGGTTATGTGAGGGTAGTAGGATTTAGGTCAATCTGATTTTCTGTTTCTCTGGGCTTTCCTTAATTTTTTCTACACACATGCATGTGCAGATGGGCACACCAGTAGTAACATCAAAAGACAATGAATGACACAATATGCATTTGGTGTTACTCTTTATTGAAATCAAGATTTTCAAATTGTAAAAATAAAATACATAAAAGTATATATACCCCGTCATACTACTTCATGGGTTCTTTTGAAATTCAATTTAAATGATTAAGTGAAACACTTACTATCTTACAACCTATTTTAAGTCATTACTTTGGACACAAAATTCTTTTTAAATAGCTATGACCAATATCAATATGCCTTATTATATCAAGAATGGCCTTTATACACTCACAGTGACTCTGTGAGTTAGTTAACAGTGTCTTCCTTATACAAGGGAGGAAACCATGAGTTAGAGATTTCAGCAACTAGTCAGTCACACCAATAGAGCTGAGATCCAGACCGAGCTCTTTAGGCCCTGAGCCTATGATCTACTCATTAGTGATTGACTCCTGGAGTCCAAGAATCTTATTTGCTCAATTTTATTCCAACTTAATTATTTTAATAGGTGGCCATTTGAAAAAATATTGTTTATAACAAATCTATCATCTATATCAGACTTTTGAAAAATGGTAAAATTTCAGTTTGATTTATTGAAATTTTAATTCTCAAATATTTATTATTATTGTGTATTACAGTGAATCCTATTATTTCTTTTCTAATGACCAAAAGTAACTAACTTTTTTTTTTTATCATAGTGACATAACAAAAGCTTCATGATGTTATATGTGCTAATAATTAAAGTGAGGCTGTGCTTATTTCTTTGATGTTTCACACCAACCTCCAAAATGTGAACATCATTTCGAGTATCAAATTTGAATTCATTCAGGTAAGAGGATGTTAACTCAAGCCTTTATTTTGGAAAGGTGAAAATCTACTCTCTTGGAGGCCACTACTAGTAATTAAAAAGCGTTTTGTTTTGTTTTTTGACAAAAAAGAGAAGAAAAGAAAAGAAAAAAGAACTGGTCTTTATGTTGTTTTCATTGCTGCTGTAGTTTTTATAAATATCTTGTTTTCCACCTATGTCCATTATTTTCTTTCTTAAAAATTTACTTAAGATATATGAAGTCCTTTTGCTTCTGTCATTATTAGTGGATAATGCATTAGAAAACCACTAACATATTTCAGCTTTTAATTAGTTACAAAAAAAAAAAAAAACAACTTTGTCATTATTGACCTTAATCTTATAAAACAATAAAATCAAGTATAGAACATTTTGAGTAAATTCCTTTTCTAAGATTTTTATCTTCAAAATTGACTGTGACTCCATGGTTTGTTGTGAATAATTGAACCACATTAGTTTGAACTTTTGATAAACTAAACTAAACTTGGTGAATTTGTTTTGTTCTATATTTGATCAAAAGTTCCTTAGTAACAGCATAAACTAGACTTTAGAGAAAATAATAAAGACTTGAGAAAGTACTAAATAAAATAATTGTACTGTTGTAGCTTATCAATGTCAGGACTTGAAGATACCTAAACAAACAAAAAGTAAGTAAGTAAACAAACAAACAAAAAGAAAAAAAAGGAAAAACTAAATTCAGAGTCATGTAAATAAGCAGTATCACGTACCAGAAAGAACACTAGGTCAAATGGGGTGGGGAGAGCGACTTCTTACCCCAGGCTTAGAAGTTCCTGTGAGGATTTAGGTAGGTGGGCCGAAGGCCTTGTGTTTGCTACTTGCTAGTGAGTCTGATCTGATTCCTGGAGACACTATAACTGAGTGACATCCACCATATCCTGTCCTCAGTAGCCCCTTGGATCAGCTTCTTGACTCATGCCTGTGGCTTCTTGTATGCAGTCAATCCATCACATGTGGTCCCCTCTTTTTTGATGCCTTCTATTAATATTTTCCCCAGCATTCTTGTCTTCTTCAAAGAACCATGCCTTCTCATCATATACCCAAGGTAGGATAGCTTCAGCTTTGTCATTTTTGCTTCCAGTGATGTTTTAGGCTTACTTTTTTCCAGGACCCACTTGTTTGTCTTTCTGGTGGTCCAGGGTGTAGCACTCTTTTCCAACACCACATTTAAATGAATTAACTTCTTTTTTATCAGCCTTCTTCACCATCCAACTTTTGCCTCTGTACCTAGAATGAAACGTAGTGCTTTTTGTTTGTAAATGGGGTTGACTAGGCCGAAACAATGGATGGCCTGGCTATCCACTTCTAAAAGCTCTGTAAGAAGTATTAATAGAAAAGACTGTGTTTTACACATTTTTCTTCTTTTTTAATTGTACAAGCTCTACTCTTGTATGTATTATATATCCCTGTGCCATGTAAAGTTTAGTTTGGGGTAAGGAGAGTATTCTCATTTAAAAAAAATGTATTTCTCTGTTGCCTATCTATCTATTTATCTATTTTCTATTATCTATTTTTTCCTCTCTAAACAATCACTGAGACAGACTAGCCTGCTGTAATATTATATGATGTAAGATATCCTCGATGTGGAGAAATTAATATATCTGGAACAGTATGTAGAAAAAAAGTAATGATAGTAAAAATGATTCATTTAGTCAATAACTACTTATTGATTAAATATCTGTATTTACTACATGAAGAAAACTGTGGCCTCAAGAAGTAGAATTTTGAAAAATAAGTTCTGGATTGGTATTGGTGGACCAACAGTCTCACTGGGTTCAAAACACACAAGCCCTGTCACCTTAGGTAAGTCAAATTTCTACGGTTAGATCATTCATAATCTGAACGTATGATTTGTCAAATGTCACCCTGGATTCTAACTGCCTACCTGGCACTTTCATTTCTAATAGCACTCTGAATATACTCAATTTACTTCTGTAACATAACTCAGACAATGCTCCTGGCCTAATTAAATTTAATGGCTAAAGATTTTAGGTTTTAGTTTTCTGAGAACTGTTCTTCAGACTATTTGTATTTGCTATGCTGTTCTATCATTAAAACATACTTTCGTTACTTTTAGCATAGAGAGCTCTACCCTCCCTGAAAATGTAACTTTGGGACGGAGATGCCTGTACCCACTAGCACTCTCACACAAACTACTTCATCAAGTATTTGCACATGGTAGGTGAGATCAAGCAAGCATAGTGGAAGAAAAAGGAAAAAGAACTGACAAGTCTGTGACCACAGAAAGGGGAAATGGGAAATTGCCAAATATATCTACAGATTTCCTGATGTTCATAGAAAAATTAAAGTTTTGTCATCAAGAAGCTTTAAAATAAAAAAAAAGCATAGACAAAATGGGACTCTTAAACGATTATTATAGAGGCATGTAGCGGTTTGCCTTAATGTTGATGGAGTAGTACGAGTTTTCAAAGCTTTGGGGTCATCTTTGCTAGCTGATGTATATTATCAATGGACACCCAAATTTAAAACTAAAAAGACTGCACAGAGCCAACATTTTTCTGACATACTTATTTTTGTGAAAAATGGTGATAAAAATTTAAAATCTCACATATTCCTTTTCTGATTGATAGAGTAGGATAGCTCACTCCCGAAATACAGCTAGCTGCAAGTATGTCAGGCAATGAGTGGAAGTGCATTACAGAGCTTCAGGACTCAAAAAAAGACCAAAGAAATGACAATAGTAAGTTACCCCAATTAAGCTCTATAGCAGCAGCAGCGGGGCCTAACCTGCCTGGTGGTCCTAAATTCAACCCACTCCCATATTTGTTGGTTTTGTTTATTTATTTTTTAGTGATCATTTCTTGTACGTTTATATTCAATTAGGGACTCAGAAGTCAATAAATGTATCTATTCATTCAGTTGAGGAAAGCAATCCAATTTTCTCAGTGTCTGCACATGTGTTTGTGGTTTGCTATATATATATATCTATATATCTATATATAATTTGCCTTTTTGAGAAATACATATGCTATAAGTGCAAGGGTGGAAATTTTTATACACTTCTCTAGTAAGGAAGTTTAATTGTAACCTTTCGCATACTTTTGGGAAAAACTCTATTTTTTTAAAAAGTAGGTACTGCCTTAGCATCTAGGAGTACAAATGAAATGCTGTATTTAAATTTATCTCTTCCAGGCTCTCCAAATAAAACTATCAGGTCGCTAGTTCTTTCTGTGCCTCATCTTGGAGCTGTGTTAATTCTACATATGTACATCCTAGAAAACAGCAAGGGGATATGCCAATTCTGACCTTCCAAATACATTCCACTTCTCTGCATGCTAGAATATATTTAAAACAGATTATATTTTTCCTCCGTGTTTCAGTTTTCACAGTTAATAAGACAGGCATTTCCATGGCTGACTCGCTGTTTTCATGGGTAGCAAATTTTCTGATTAGTATTCCAGATACCAAATTTACTGGATTTTTTTCAGAATAAAAAGTGCCGGAGACATTACAGATTTTATTTCTTCCTATCTATATTTAAAACATCAAAATAATACTTACTGTATCATTAAATATGCTATGATTGATCTGCTCGCTGGTGTTTCTAAAGAAGTGTCCTTTGAACCAGGGTGGCTTGAAGGATTTTCGTGACAAGTAGAAGCTGGTGAGATTAAAGACATAATCTCCTAGCACTAATCTCATATTCAAAACTGTAAAATGAAACCTTGCTTCGCACCAGAAAGAAGACAAGCAGGAGACTCACAACACTGATTCGGTGTGTTAGAAGTTTCAGTTCTTATGATCTAATTTTTTTTGCTATTTTATCATAAACAACTAACTAACCATTTAAAACCCCCACCAAGTGGGAAATAGTTGAAGGTAATGTTGTGTAAGCCACCGGTAAATTTTTCTAATTATTCTTGTGAGGTTAGCAGAATCAGCTGAGCTTTAGTCCCAAACCTACTTAACTTTCCAACTCTCTTCACAGGGAAAATTCACCCATTGTTTTCCTAAAAAGGAAGGGCCACCATTTCCTTTCACCATTTCTTTGTTTTGATTTATCCCAAGTCTTATTAGGTGCAGAACCATTATAAATAGCGTAAATAAAACTCAGTGAAGTGGTTGGGAGGAAAATGGAAATGCTGTGTGGGGGGTGGTGATGGAGATGGACACAAGGAATGATAATGCCACAGTGTGTAGGTCACATGGATTTCTATCTCAACTTGTGAAAATTAGCTCAAATTGGTGAAAGTAGATTTTTGATTTTAAATATTATATTCTGCATTAAAATATGGGGGGGGTAATTTCACTATTGGATGAACTTAGAATTTTATTTAAAAGACTAAACATTCTATTCTAATTAGTTTATTTTAACACTAATATTTAGAGGTGGATAAACTATAAACTCCAGTTTGAGAGCACCTGCAACTAAGAGAATAGCTTGAAATTCAATTGATCTCATCATACATGTCAGTTGAGCTATACGTCACATCTAATAAATTTTCTTTCCCTATTGAGACTTTTCCAGAAAAAAAAAAAATATATATATATATATATATTTAATTCAGCTTGACACACAATAACTTAATACTTAAGCTCAAGGATAAATTTTATAGGAGCTATGAGGATGCAGAGCTGATTGGCCAGCTAACAACACCCGGTTTATGTTTCACAGTCGGTGAGGGCCTTAGCAGTCTTCATCGGTATTTTTCTGTCTGGATTCTTATCGCAGCCTGATTTATAGTTGGAAGACTCTAAAACTTCTGGAGAATTACTTATGCAGGACTCCTTCATGACTATAATTTTGGTTTAGATCCAGAGTAGAGAATCAGCATAATATTATCATGTTGTTCCAGGAGTTCAATAAATTGAATAGAAGGTAAATTGCCTTGAGGAAGAAAATGCACAGTTTCTGTTACTTTATTCTTCATTTTTTTTTCAGTTTTATTGAGGTGTAATTGACAAATAAAATTGTAAGATATTTAAAGTACACAATGTGATGATTTGCTATATATACACATTATGAAAGGATTCTCATAATCAAGTTAATAACACATTCATCACTGACATATTTATCTTTTTTTGGCGAAAACATTTAAGTTGGACTCTCTCAGCAAATTTCAATGATACAATGCAGTATCATCAGCTATAGTCACCATGTTTTATAATACAACTGGGAGGTCCTCAGGCTTTATTCTAGTAACTGAATGTACGTACCATTTTGCTGGTCTTTCCATGTTTCCCTCACATGCCAGCCCCTGGAAATCATCGTTCTACTCTGTGTCTACGAGTTCACCATTTTTTAGATTCCACATATAAGTTGCACCAGACAGCAATATTTGTTTTGTATCTAGCCTTAATCACCTTAGCCTAATGCCTTTCCGTTTCGTCCATGTTGTCTGAAATGGCAGGACTTCCTTCTTCTAAAGGAAATGCATGTTTTTTAAACAAATGTGTCAATTAGGATACAATGGCCCAATGTGCCTTCAAAAAATAAGTACCGTGTTCTCATTGCCACAATCAAATCAATTACCTAGGAAGTTGTCTTCTCATACTGCATTAAAGAGAAAGGAAAGGAGAGATGGAAGGGAGGGAGGGAGGAAGTACTTAAGAATAAGACACTTTCTGAAAGTTATGCAAGTCATTAAATTTTAAAAGCAAAATGACAGTCCAGATCTAATCATGTTTGCATAAATTAGATCAGGGTTTCGTCACTTCATGTGTTAGTTCTGCCATTTGTTCATTCTGCTAGTCATGTGCTAAGAGCTAAGAGAAGCGTGACAGCAAAGACCCCCACCACAGAAGGCCATGATTTGAAAGCACAGGAGAGACCCTGTGCTTAGCATGCTTGGGATTATTTGTCTTTCAGCAAAATGACCTCCATGAAGTGCCGTCCAATAGCTATTATGCATACAGCCCTCCTGATGTTTCAGGGGTTCACAGATTATGCCTTCTGTATTTAACATTTATAAATTGTTTCAGGCTTTGCCCCAAAGCCACACAAGATAGGGCAAAGTATGAAAGAGGGTACTCAGACTCAGAGAGAAAGGCAGAGAAAGAGAGAGAGTCTCAACAGAGCTGTACTTATTTTCTCTAAGCAACTGGCCCTCAGAAACGAGTGACATTCTTAGTCAGATGCTAAGCATGTGATGTGGAAAGGCCAAGGCTGGCACCCTTCTCAGAGCGTCGTGCATCTCTACCACGCAGGTGTTCTCGCTCCAGAGGCCGGCCAGCCCGCAATCCGATTCTCTGAAGGGATTATATGCACAGTGGCCTCTTAGTTAAAACAGGACACTTATGCAAACACAGGATCCACTGTTGTAACTGTAGTTCTTCTTGGTACCTTCCATCCTCTGGTTTGGAAACGAGAGTAGCAGATGTAGGCAATGCGGGCTTTATGATTCTTGTTTTCTACTTGTTAAATTTGGCACCCACAGTTTCTACATAGCGGTTACACAGCTCTGAAAGGATGTGGGAAATGGGGAAAAAAAAGGGAACAATTTTTGCCCTGGTCACAGAATTACAGACATGGAGTCACACAACAAATGGTAGTAAGTCACCACTTACCTCTCGCTAGGAATTAAGCTGACCATGATAGGTCATTCCAAAAAAAAGAGAATAGGGACTTAGGTCTGTCTCCTCCTTTGCCATCATGTAATATGTGTCTCCTCAAGTCCTGCCCTTTCTTACAGCCCCATTCACCAGTTATTGTTTATCTGTCTCCTGCATCGCTTCCTGATTTTTTTTTGCTGTTCTCATATGCCCTCTCTAAATACTGTTTATTTGTGTGCACTCTTCTCTCCCTTCTACCTGTTTGCTCTAAGGTTCCTTACACTTAGTGGCTGTTTAGAAAGCATGTTGACAGGAGGCAGAGTGGGAATGGGACCATAGAACTTGGGAATTTATTAGAAGTACAGACATACCCAGGAGGCAAAGCCACCACGCGTTAGGTGCCTATCCACGTATTCTGAAGAAAGAAAAACGAAGTCATTCGCCGTCGGTATGACGATCAACCACTTGTTTGCTGAGACACGCTTGAGGAAGTTCACTTTGCTATGCACTGCGTGCTCGTGTGTGTGTACCCATAACACAGGATCTGGGGTATTCCGCAGCTGTCTCGCTCTGACGCCCCCTCTGTCCCTCCCACTCAAAGAAGGAGATCAGAATGCAAGAGCAAGAGTTGTATTAGAAGTAAAACTTTGAAATTTATTTGTGATAAAAATTTATGCTGTGATTTTATAACTGCATGTCATGGGAATTTTGCTGTTCAGATGTAGAAATAAGGCTGAGGATTTGGTTATAATCCCCATTGCTTCTCTTTCTTTGTGAATCATTACTTGACTTTTGAGAATTCCTGGGGTTTCCAGGAAAAATATGGGACTTGACTTTAGGGTACTGGTAAAGGGTTCTGAGTGTGACCTAACAGTTGCATGATTTATCAGAGTTACTTCTCTTCTCCACCTCTTGATTTTTTTTTAATATAGTAAATTTGGAACAAATCCCTTCTGAGAATTTTGTGAATCAAATAAGATGGCGTGTGCTCAATACCTTTTGAAAGTAAGCAACTGTGCCTGGAGAAGGTTATTATCTGATCTAAGATGCAGCTCTTACTTCAATTTCAGATGTGAAAGTGTAACTTGTTGAAAATGTTACTGCATTGGTACATAAC
Organism: Lyroderma lyra; assembly: GCA_004026885.1. Taxonomy (NCBI): domain Eukaryota; kingdom Metazoa; phylum Chordata; class Mammalia; order Chiroptera; family Megadermatidae; genus Lyroderma; species Lyroderma lyra. The sequence continues at coordinate 91,841 of PVJL010002613.1, forward strand.
CAAATATTTTCAAAGTGAGAATCTCGATTGTAAAAAATGCATTTTGCACTGTGAATATGAGCACAAACTCTGCTGCAAATCTATCAGAGTTCAGATTCCAACTTTGCCATTTGGCTTTGTTTTCCTGTTTGTAAAATAGGGACAATGATACTACCTATAGCACAAGTGACATGGAAATTCTGTGATGGAGAACACTGCTTGGAATATGTAATATACTCCATAAACATTTGCTGAAATAAAATAAAATATACTAAAGGCTTTTATTATGACAGCTGTTCTCATTAATATTCTAATTAAGTATCTAAGGCTACAAATATTTGTTCTTAGAACTTTTGCACAGAGATCAGCACTACATGTTTTTTATGGTTCCAGTAAGATATCTGAATCCTTTCTATTTTTTCCTTCTCATCCCCAAACAACCACTACCCATGAGTCATTTTTATTGTCAATCTAACTGTGCTGCTCTAATGGCATGTAAAATTTAATCAATTAATGGAGTTCAATAGGCCATTTCCAGTTGCAATATTTTGAGAGGTTCATTTTACAAACACCTGAATACTTTGGAAGATTATGGAGCAGCCTGAAATCCTAGCACGTGTTTCATCTCAGTAGACTGAACAGAGAATGATCAATATATAACGTCCTTGGACAAAATGCAAATTCCCTCCTGACCCAGTACCTTTATCTTAAATGTGTAATTCCAGGTTGTTTTCAAAAATAATTTTGCAATTGGTACAACGGCTATGGAGGACCATGCAGAGGTTCCTCAGAAAATTGGGCATGGAGTTACCATATGACCCAGCATTCCCCCTTCTGGGTGTCTACCCCCAAAATTTGAAAACCTTAATCTGCAAAGACTTACGTGCCCCAATGTTCATTACAACACTGTTCTCGGTGGCCAAATCATGGAAACAACCAAAGTGCCCTGTGACAGATGACTGGATAAAGAAGCTGTGGTACATACACACAATGGAATGTTACTCAGCTGTAAGAAAAGATGAAATATTGTCATTTGTGACAAAATGGATGGACCTTGAGAACATCATGCTTAGTGAAATAAGCCAGAAAAAAACAAGAACCATATGACTTCACTCATATATGCAATATAAAACTGAAAGCTACAAAGAAACAAAAACTGATGGACACAGTCAATGGTTTAGTGGTTACCTGAGGGGAAGTGGGGAGGGGGTGGGAGAGAAAGGAGGGGAGGTCAAATACATGGTGATGGACAGACAACGACTCTGGGTGGTGAACACATAATGCAGCACACAGACACAGTGTAGAACTGTACACCTGGAGTCTACGTAAATTTTGCTAACCAATGTCACCCCAATAAATTTAACAATAAAAATAATAATTTTGAAGAAAAGTTGTTCATGGCTCTGACATAAAGAGGTCGGACAATTAGTTTCACAAACTTATCCCAGAGAAAGTGCTGCACACCTCACTGCTGAGTATCACCACGGTCACCTTTGAAGGACCCCCTTGGGAAGCTGTGCACCGATGCCAGTGCCTAGTCCTCCCTTCAAAGCAATTTTGAAATTTTTTTCTGGAAGGGCCATCCCCACTGTTTTTTTACCCAAAATCTGACAATTAAGTTTGCGAACTTGCCACCGTCCGCTTACGTTGGCAGCACTGCACAAACAGCTCGGTAAGGCGTTATGACCTTGGTCCAGAGAAATTCTGAAACCTATTGGTTCTTGGCCAGATCGTGACACCTCACCAAATTGTCTGTGCAGTTCTGCCAACGTAAGCATACAGTGGCAAGTTCACCAACTTGTCAGATTCTGGGGACTGTGTGTGTGTGTGTGTGTGTGTGTGTGTGTGTGTGTGTAGTCATCATTTGCCCTTGAATTCTCAAACTTTTGTCTCTATCAGTATTACCTAGAAGGCGTGGTGAACATAGGTTGTGGGCCTGTTCCCAGAACTTCTGATTCAGTAGGTCTGGGAGCAGCCCTAGAATTCATGTCTGGAAGAAGTGTCCCAGTCATGCTGCTGCTGCTGCTCCAGGGACCACACTGTGAGAACCACTGTCCTATGGAAACTACACAGTACTGCAGGGGACTGTTAATTTCTTGTGCCCCTGTGAGTCACACCTCCCGGTATCAATGTCCTTTGCACGAAGGCGGGCTGGGTTTGTGACTTGCTTTACAAGAGAATGCAGGAGATGATGCTGCACCGATCCTGGACCTGAGCTGGTCCTGAGTGTTTGCTTTGTGCTCTTGGAAACTGGCTACTATATAAGAAGTCTAACTCTCCAGAGACCTTCATGGTTGAGAAAGTTCAAGGTAAGCACATGGAAGAGAACGCCAGTCAGTGGGACACGTAAGGTCTCAGCTGGGCTCCCTGCAGCCAGTCATTATCAATTTGTCCTCCCGAGTGAGGGCATTTTAAACCTGCTAGCCATCAGTCAACACTAGGGAGAGCAGAAAAACTACCAAACCAACTGACGATGTGAGAAATAATAAGCTGCTATTTAGTTCTGCGGTGATTTTTTAGGCAGCAATAGAAAATGAAAGCAAAATTTGGTACCTGGAGGTGGAGTGTTGCTATAATAAAAAACTGGGATTATATGGCATTAATTGGTTTGGGGATTAGGTGACAGACGACTCTGCAGGACCTCGAGTGAACTTTTACTGTAGGCTGAGAAACATGGAAGGGAATTGCTGTTGGTGGCTGGAGAAAATCAGACTGGCAGCAAAAGGAGCGAGACTTCCATCTGTAGTCAGGAGAAGGATAAAAAGGATCTTAATACACTTAAGAGATTTCCAGTCAGAATGTTGAACCTTCAAACTTGCTTCTTTACTAAAGATGGGAGGAATCCTGTCCATTGAGAAGGAATTGTTAGTTTTCCAGCAAACTTAAAAATAAGTATAAGGAAGCCAGAATTTGTTTTATTGCAATATAAAGCTGTTTCTCATTCTTTCTTTTCCAATTGTCAAATAATCCTCAAAATAATTAATGGCCTGAGGGTGAAGATCATATCAAGTTGCTGGAAGTAAAATGTGGCATCTGAGTTAAGGTCAGGTTTTAACACCCTTTCTCAGGTCTTTCATCCTTTACAGAATGTTTCCTAGACCGTCTCTGTTGAACGATGGGGTTTTTGAGAATCTTAAGGATGTACCCTATATAGCTCCTCAGCTAGAAAAAACGACATTTAAAATCCTAGGATATTATCCCACAGTCAAAATCAGAGAGGAGTCTTTTTGGAAGAGCTTTCTTGTTGTGACTTTTGTCTATTTTATCTAGAAATGGGATGAACGCCAATAAGATGCATTAGAAATCTACAAAGCTTTTAAGGTAATCGTACTAACAGAAGCACTGCCAACGTGGGTTAGAAGGGACAGAGACCTTTGGACCCTCAGCTTTCTATTGTCAAGAAATAGGTTAAGAAAGCTACTCATATGCAAATATTTGTCCTTTATTATGGAAATGAAAGGACAGATCAGAGGGTGGAGTCAATTGCCATAGAGAAGTTCTTCGGACAGCAGAACTGAGCCCTAATCAGGGACCTAGTTATGTTGACCCTAATAGATCTCAGAGTTTCTTTAGCCCAAGAATTACGGTGTGCCTTCCATATTCCCTAGTTTCAAACAGGAGTGGCAATTCCGATTTTCCTGTTCCTGGTTCACCATTGTATGGTGGGGCTACTTAGGAGAGATCATTTGTTTCACTTGCGCACAGATCTTCAAAGCAAGAGGAGCCATGCCTGATGAACCTAATGGGCACGTGGGTCTAGTTTAGGTGATGAGAATCAGAACTTCAAGCCTAAGACTATACACTACTGAGAGGAAGTTTTGTGGGTTACAGGAGGGAGTAAATGTATTTTGAATGCAGACGGGACTTGAATCATTGAGGGCCAGAGACAGATGAACCCAATTGCAGGACGTGGCCCTGTTAGCAAGAACCAAGCCCCTTGCTTGCCACCCCTGAGCTTCTAGCTGATAACGGGCATAACTTGTCAGGCAAGTGAGTGAGCCACTATGGAAGTAAATCCTCTATCCTTTGCCAAGCCACCCCATGTCGTTAACACCACGTCAGAGACAACTTAGTCCAAATTGCAGAATTATGAGTAAATACATACTTATTATTGTTTTCACCCACTAAGCTTTAAGTGGTATGTTATGCAGCAAGAGACATTTGAAATGTTTCATCTTTACAACCAAGAGAGATTAGGGTCCATCTTCAAAACTACCACCCCAACACCCTCTCTTCCCTTTCCATCTGCATTGCAGATAATCTTGCCTCCCAGGATTCCTGTTGTCTTTTATAAGGAGCATTGGGCACCTTTATAGTCACTATTTTTTCTGCTTCTAGTTCTGTATCTAATACTTGACTTCAATATCTAATTCTCTCAGAAACAATAAAATGGACCCCACTAAGAAGTGCTAGAATCTGTCTCTACGTACTTTCCTGCACTCAAGGGATGCAAGAAGGGTGTCCCGGAGGGACTATGCAGTACCTACATGGGGAGGAGTTCTTCCTGCATCTGTCCGACCATTCCCCACCCTGGACAGCATTTTTGCTCTTCTTACTTTATTTTCAAGTCTACTGCAAGTCTTCAAGTCTACTAAAGCTCCTGTTCTCTTTTAGGATCAAGAGGTTGAGTCATCATTCTTTTATTTGGGGGGACTAAATTCAATACCAAGACAGGATTTTATTTTATTTTATTTTTATTTATTTATTGTTTTGGTATGTGGGTAGTTCCCTGGTTGGGAATCAGACCCAGGCTGCAGTGCTGACAGCACCAGCACCAAAGCCTTAAGCCACTACACCACCAGGGAACTCCCAGGATTTTATTTTTGAGCAATTGTAAGTTGTTCAAAAAGGAGCACAAGAAATTCTCGACCTTTTGAAAATTCCAGACCTTAGTTAACATTCTTCTTGCCTTCCAAATATGGTTCTGTTTTATCTTCTAAAGAGAAACGTGAATAAATAGTCAATATGAGATGTATATGTTGCCTTGAACCTTCCTATGCTCTAGTTAATTCAGCATCATTCATTCATTCATTCACTCATTAACTCATCAGTTCATTTATGCATTCATCTATCCACCAGGTTTTATATGCTTATTTTTTTCTGAATAGTTCTATACTGACTATTGACATAAATACAAAAATAGAATATAATATCTTGACTCTGATGGGTTTTTTAAAAAACAATTGATTTTAAGAGATCTATGAGAAGTAGATTACTTTTGAACTTTATCATCCTAAATTTACTACTTATTAAGAGGTTAAAAAAAGGAAGCAGATGGGAAAATAGTATTTCTAGCACACTGTGGAGTTCTTTGCAAGTTCATTTAATGAATAATGAATAAGTAGATGAAATGAATAAATGAAATATCACCTAGGTGCTCACTCTAAACTCAGAAAGATCAAAGACATAGAGGGAAATTTTGTTTTCTAGATTGGGATACGTTCTACTGAGTTTAGGTCTTTTTTTTTTTTTTTCTCCCAGTCTCACTTGGGGATTTTCAGAATCAGTAAATTGTTTTCTTTTGCCTAAAAATCAACAATAAAAGAAGAAACGTGAAAAAGTATGTTTTGCTTAGGAAGAAAACAGCGAGCTTCTCCAGCTCGTCACATGAACTCATTTTCTTTTAAAGACCTGAAGCCACTAAAAAGTTCTTTTCCCTCAGTTTACACTAAACTGTCCCTTAGTGACTGTCAATCAAGGAGGGCCAGCAGAAACTTGGGAATGCTACAGAAAGATAGAGTATCATAGTTGGAAAGGACCATGTGTATTATGAGTTGTGAACCATAAATTCTATTTAATTTTTTAAAAAACACAAATGTAGTCAAAGCAGTAGAAATATTCAGTTATGAACTGCTATGAACAAACTACTCTAAAACTTTATGATTTAAACAACCACTCTTACATCGTTTCTCATGATGACACAGGGGAATGGTATGTTGGGGCTGCTGTATCCAAATGGATTTTTCAGTCACATGCCTCAGATATGTTTGTGGCTCAAAATGGCCCAACTGGGGGCACATGTCCCAGATTTCCATTTGCTCTGACAGTTGGGTTGATCACTTCAGGTGGTCTTAAATCAGTGGTTCTCAACCTTTCTAATGCCGTGACCCTTTAATACAGTTCCTCATGCTGTGGTGCTCCCCATAAAATTATTTTCGTTGCTACTTCATAACTGCAATTTTGCTGCTGTTATGAATTGTAATGTAAATATCTGATATGTGTTTTCCGATGGTCTTAGGCGACCCCTGTGAAAGGGTCATTCGACCCCCAAAAGGGTCGCGACCCACAGGTGGAGAACCGTTGTCTTAAATGTTCTGCTTCTCTCTATGTTCTCTCTGCATGGCCTCACGGTCTCTCCAACAGGGGAGTCATACTGCTCACATGAAAGCTGGGGCTCTCAGAAATGCAAACCAGGAGCTGCCAGGCCTGAAACTCGAACAGCATCGCTTCCACAGTATTCTATTGGTTAAAGCAACTTTCAGGCTCAGCCCAGTTTTCAGGAGAAGGCACTATTTAAAGGTGTGAGCACCAGAAGTCATGAACCATGTGGCACTCCAATATAATGGACTGCAAAGTGCATTTTGCAGGATTGTACCTGGATTCACACGTCTACAACCTGAGCTGCAAAACGCTCACTTGGCTCCTGCAAAAGGTACAGATGGCAAGGAAGAGAGATCGCCACATAATGACGGATGCTGATCTCCCAAGGCTGCGCTAAAAAAAAGTGCCCTGGAGAAGGAAGGACTATTTCAGTTGTCACCTTGAAGATTAATTGCTTTGATTGAAGTCATTCTTTTCAGTATCAGAGAGCAGAGGAATTTTACCCTACTGCCATGAATTACACTCCAGAAAAGTCAGACGCTGGATGTAGAAATAATCTTTAGTTCAGGAACCTGTGTGTTCCTGAAAAATCTTTATTTATTCTTAGTGCTAATTTCATATATAAAAAAACATACACTGACAAGGAAGTAAAGGGCATACGATACATGCTAACTGAATCTTATGTGTTTTAGCTGAGGGCTGCTGCCTTGCAGAGGAAGATGAATGTCCAAAGAAATCTTGTACATCAGACCACCACCATTTACATCTTTTGTTCTTACGCGCTCTCAGGTATTGTGCAAGGTCCCACCTAAGAACAAATTAAAGGGCAGCCACCAAGATGTCGGCTTCAAAATCATCTTTGCTGTGTTGTTTCTTTGATGTTTCATTGTGTCGCTTTTAAAAAAAGACATTTAATCAACTCTTTATCAGATTAATTTACATAATCTCATTGTGTCATATTAAGAGAGTGATGGCAATTCACATTTTTTGTGTATATTTTACTGTTGCTCTGGTACTGACTCAATTTTGCAAATTAATATTGGAAGAGGTAACAGGGAATATTACAGGGACAACGAAAACCCTAAACAGATCTTCACGTTGGTTTTCTTAACTTTAAATACATATTTTATATGTTATTTTAATTTTTCATATCTGTGTCTAACCTCCCACATGTTTTAGGACTGTTTTAGCTTCTTTTTAATTATAACCCAAATTTCTATTTTTCTGTCACACAGACGGTATGTACTCAACATACATTTTTATGCAGCTCTGCAGCAGTGCCTGAGATGAATTATTTGAGTAGCAGCTGACGTTGTGTGTGCTTTTCACCCCAGGAGATTGCTTTCAAGGAAAAGAAGTAGCCGGGATGTCTCAGAGTCTCTCCATCAGTATTCACACAGCTCTTATCCTTCATTCTAATCCTCCTGTATAAATAAGAACTGAGGTCCCAAACATGTACTCTTTGTTTACATGACACAAAATAGCTAAAGAAGAGGGAAGGGGGGGGGGGGAGAAAGAATGTAGAAATAGGATTTTTAGATACGATTGCTTTCCTAAAGAAATTGGGTGTGAAATCATAGCAGAAATGAATGTCTGTGCACGTGTGTGTGCGTGGGGCAACCTCTCTGTTGAATCCTAATCAATACCATTCTCAGAAAAGCTGACAAGCAAGCACGCCTGTTCTACTTTGATACTTTAACAGAGCTAATACTTTTGAATTTAGGGCCCTGGGATGGATGGGTATCTGTCCATGCCATCACTTTGTATCAAAGGAAACATATTTGATTGTGTTTTTTTATTAGTAAGGTGACTTCATTACTTGTCTGAAAACCACAAGATAAGTAAAAAAACCACCGTTTTCATCCCCCAGCCCCCTTACCACCAGTTTTTTTCTGAACAGCTCTGAATAATCTAAGGCCCTATTCAGCTTGCAGCCAGATGTGAACAATCAGTGCTTGACATGGGGTACAAATAACACCTACCCCAGCCATTACTCCTAAATTGGAGCTCTGCCCTTGATGGAGGCTGGAGATTGCTCTGGCTTTTGTAACTTGCACGTGAACAGTAGTAGGCAGAGTGAGAAGGGGGACAGAGCATGCCGGTTGCAGATCTGAACTTTCCTCACACCAGAGTCGTTTGTTTTAAAGTCGACTGAGGTCACAGGTCACACAGTTCAGTCTGAAGGACTCAGCAGACTAATGTGTTCGGCAGACACAGCACTAGTTAAAGGAAACAAAACCAAACAAAAAATAAGGTGAGCAAGGGTGCAAGCCAACTTTGAAACCTAAATGACCATGCTTTCTCATTCTTCAGAACTTTCAGGAGTCTTCTAACTATCCAGGGTGAAAGCTGTTTATGGTTCATAGTGTTTGAGAAAATGGAGTCCTGACATCTGACCTTGAATTAACTAGAGATTCGGAGCAGAATGAGAGTCTGGACAGGAAAAGCATTATTCCCTTAGCAAGTTGCTGTGTCGATGGGTCGTGGTTAGAATATACCAGGATCCTGAGACTGTGTTTCAAAAATAACACTAACGACTCTTTTTAATTCCAAGGAGTATCGACTGGCTTTGTTTGTGCTGAATAAGTCTCCTTTCTCTCTCTCTCTCCCTCCCTCTCTCTCTCTCTCTCTCTTTTAAAGTTAGGCTGCAATCGCTCCTTCCTCCTGGATATCTAGTATTTGTTGTGAAGAATAACAGCGTGTGCCATCTACAGAGAAAGCCCCTGCTGAGTTAATGTTCACGTCCAAGGATTAGTGCTACACAAATCAGGAAAAGCGGTAGTCTTCCTTAATGCTTGATTTCTGACTTATTTTTTTTATTTCCTTTTGCATTTTTCTTAAATGTTGTTTTTGACAAAAGTGAGGTTGCCCTCTCCTTATAATCTTCGTATTGAATTGATTCCCTCGGCGGGGGGAAAAAGACAGGAAATGATTGCAGGGTAAAAATAAGCGTGGTCCTCAAATTGAGATCAATACTAGTGAAGTTCATGGTTTAATGATTGGGAAAGCAAAGCAAAGAGGGATGCAAATGTATTCTTTCAAAGAGACCCAGGTTACTTAAGAAGATGTAAAATGCATATAAATTTCCTCCCATTAAGAATCATTTAGTGGAGCGACCAGAACTCTCTTACACATGGCTGGTGGGAATGTAAAAAGGTATAGCCACTTTGGAAAGCAGTTCGGCTGTTTCTTACAAAAAATAACACACACACCATGTAATCCAGCTATAATATTGCTCCTGGGTTTTTTCCCAAAGGAGCTGAAAACCTATGTTCACATCAAAACTTGCACACAGATATTTATAGCAGCTTTTATTCATAATTTCTAAAACTTGGAGGGGAACCAATGTACTTCAGTAGGTGAACAGCTAAATAAACCGTGGTATACCCAGACAATGGAATATTACTCGGCACTAAGAGAAAATGAGCTACCGAGCCATGAAAAGACATAGAGGAAAGTTAAGTATATATTTCTAAGTGAAAAAAGCAAATCTGAAAAGGCAAAATCCTGTATGTTTTGACCTCTGTGACATTCTAGAAAAGGCCAAAATATGGAGGCATAAAAGAGCAGTGATAGTGGCCAGAGGTGGTGGATAGGATGGGGTTGGGGGATAGAGATGAATAGGGGTAGCACAGAGGATTTTTAGGGCAGTGAAACTACCCTATAAATTTTATGATTTTATAATGATGAATGTGTGTTATCATAAATTTGTCCGGCCCCATAGATGTACACCCCAAGAGTGAACTGCAGTGTGAACTATGGACTTTGGGTGATGATGTGTCAATGTGGGTTCACGAATCACAACACGTGTACCACTCAGTGGGGGATGTGGGTCACGGGAGAGGCTGAGCATGTGGGAGGCAGGGTGGTGTACGGGAAATCTCTGTGCCTTCTCTCAATTTGTTTATAAATCTAACGCTGTTTTTAAGAAGTGATGTCTTTAAAAAAAGAATCACTTAGAAGTGAAACGTGAGAGTTGGAGGAGAAGAATGCTGTCATAGCCCTGAAATAAAAAGTGGAAAATTCTTGATGCCAACTCTGGTTCCATTGAGGACTTACTGTGATGCTTCTAACTTCCTTATTGGTCCAGGTGAAGCCTTAGTAGAAACAATTCACTGGCTTAATTGAAATTTGGCCACCTCGGCTCTTAGAGGTCTGAAGTGACCCACACTCGTTTGTTCGGCCTCTGGGGAAAATGACCACTTACAAGTATGCTTTGCGATGATGCTACTAGATTTCCCTTGAACATAATATGTATGTATTGAACTTTTAAGAAAGGAGAAGTTGCTCTACACAGAACAAACATTTCAAAAATTGCTCAAATGTAATATTAATATTGAGAATGCCAATTGAAATAAACATACATGCGTGTTAGAAACATGGAAAAATAAACTGCTTAATTCTGCTAAGTTATATACACTAAAATGCACAGATATCACATGAAGATCATAATGAAATTTTAGGTATTGTGTGCAGTTCCTTCGCCACCACACATATTAAGACATAGAATACTTCCAGCACTCTAGAAGGCTCCCACCCAACCCTGCATGCAGTATGTACCCCGAGGTGATCCATTATTCTGTTTTGCCTCTTTTCTGAATTTCATATAAATAAAATACATGGAATTTATGTTTTTATACCTGATTTTTTTTTTTTTACTCAACAGAGGAGTTGCAGGTCCTAGAGTACGCAGAATATTAGGTGCTACCAAATATTTTTCTATTTTAGTATATGTGCTGCCGAAGCGAGCACCAAATATTTTTCTAAGGTCATTGTAGCAATTAACAGTCCCACAAACAATTCAAGCGAGTTTTCATTCTTCTCAACACTTTGTATTCTTAATTTTAGTCATTCTGCTGGTTGTTAGTGATATTTCATCTTAATTTGTATTTTTCTGATGAATAATTATGTTGAGCATATGTTTGTTGCCCTAACCTTTTCTAAAATATAAGATTTGGAAGTTCAGCTTAAAATGTTACTCAAGAATCTTGGGTATAATGTCAGTTTCTCGGTAGTGAAAAAGGAGGTGAGAAAAGAGAACTAATGTTTTCTTAGAGCCTATCAGGTTGTGAGAACTTTACATATTCTATATCAATTAATTCTTCTAACAGCCATATGTGATAGATATTTTCAATGGATGATGAAGTCATATATATTTATGAACAGAATTAATTTAATATTCTTTTGCCTCTTTTCTTCCTATATCCTGAGATGCCCTAATTTTTCTTTACCTCCACATAATTTGGAAATTAACATTTTTCCAGATTTATGGAGAATAATGGTTATTTCTATGGCTTCTTGATGGTATTGTGTTATCGTTTAACGATTTAATGTCATGTAGAATAGTCTTCTGTGTGCCTTTTGGTGTTTGAATTTTCACCCAAAATTGCCATTACCATTATAATTAAAAAACAAAACAAAACATGTGAAGTTGTTTCCATTCACTCTAAAAAGAAAAAATTATTTTCTTCTGTTCAAACGAAAACCCAGACCCTTCTCAAACTGTATTATGAGAGATAATTAATGACCTGTTTGCTTCATGACTTATTTTCAAAGGCCGTTCAGATTCAGCTTTAAATCAAGTCTTATCCCAACTCCCGAGGAATCAAATATTTACATTCTTTTTTTAAGTTCCAGCAATTTCCCCTTATCTAAGATTTTCCTTTTACAAAAATGTTCTTAGTCTCGCTGACACAATTAACCTGTTAAGAAAGAGCTTGAATGTAAAATGTTAACTGGAGAGGATAAACTAGTAATTTTCTTAACTTCAGAAATGAGTTTATGTGATATCTTTGTAGGGACTCCAAGAGGGCTGGTGATGTTACTGGCTTTATTCTTGGGGAATTTGCCTACATCCTTACTCTTTCTTCTCTACGTACTCAGTCCCTCAACCAAACAAAAACCAAAGCCCCAATCACAGAGAAAGAAAAAACTATCACTGAAAACAAATAATTGCATTTATGATTTTTTGAAAAGACAAACATATACCTTTAATATTAACCAAATTCCATCTAGTTCCAAAAAAAGAAGAGGAAATGTCAACAGGAATGGAAAACAACATGGAGTTCATGCTTTAAGTATTTTACACAAAGCTGGGTCCATAATAGACACTAAATTTTTGTTCGTTTGTTTGATACATCTTATTTTTCCTTATCCAGATGCTTTTCAATAGTGCTCTCTCAGTATGCTTGTTTATCCTGTGCCTAACAAATGCCTACTCATTTTTCGGATTAATTCCTTTTTATTACAAAATAAAAACATTTTCTGTGAGCTACCATAATAAACCACTTTGACGTATGAAACATACCAGGTCTGGATAAGTTTTTTATGTCTTCATTAAGGATGAATACATTATCTGCAAGTGTCACCAGGAGCAAATCCATTCGCTTCTGAGCTTTCTTGGATAATGTCTAACGACGTGGTGTGAAGTCCAGCATGCCTTTATTATACAATTTCTGCAATTACCTTTGTCTGCATTTTCCTATGCAGTATAATGTTTAGTGGTTTGAGGTGTTCATATAATTTCAAATCCACTCTTGCCACACTTTGGAGTAGATTCACACAATTGAGTCAGCTGAGAGAAAGCCTATGGGTTTGATATAAATGTGTTATCTTCTGTTTGGCAATTGCAATTATATATCTGGATAGACAAGAAGGCTGGCAGCCAGCTCTCCACAGGGGCAGCGATTTCTGATGCTTTCTCCCAGGTTTGTTTATTTTACCCTTGAAGTAACTTTATTAAGTTAAAGAGTCACCAATAAATCTCTATTGTAGAATTTAAAAGACTCAGGTCCTTTAATGGAGCAACAACGTTTTTCTAAGGCAGTTTGGAATAATTCAGCTCAGTTGCCATCAATGCAGTTTCATCTGAAAAAATAATAGAACTAGACCTTCATTGAGACAGAATGGAGAGCTGGGAAACAAACACACAAATAAACAAACAAATGAGATGTCAGGAAGCACGTGGGTGAGACACTGAGCAGGTTTGTGGTTGGAGTGGCTGCTCAAATGATGGGAAATGATATTTTTAGGTTTTTTTTTATACATGTAATTGTCTATGCTGAGATTTATTGAGAGTCTCGACAGGACATGGCTGGGTCTATGAAGATGTGGCTTCCCAGGAAAAGCAACCAAACCAGGAAAGGACATGACAGACACGTATGACCTTCATTTGATGGAGTTTTCTATGTTTGTAGATTTGAAGTCTTGATCTACAAAGGTGTGGATATAATGTCAAGGCAAATAAACGTGATTTTCACCACTCTTTCTTGTTTAACTTTCGCTTTCATAATATATAATGATGAGATATGGTATGTTCCCCTGAAGAGAGATCTTTTCATGGCAATAGGTCTACAAGTATGGTGGCAGGCTGCAGGAACCAGAAGGTGGGGACAGAAGAGGAATGAAACACAGTTGTAAGGAGAGTCATCTTGGCACACTTATTCACCGGCTCTGACATGACCGGAAGCTTAAAATCATGTAGGAAAGTCTTTGGAATATTTGAGAATAAGTGATTGATAATGACAGCAAACCAACCAGTAAATAATAAATAAAATTTGCCCTTCTCCTCAAATCCACAAGTAGTTCCAATTTTTACTTTTAGTTCACGTTAAAGTGGGTCTTGAGGTCTATACAAAAGTATTTTTTTCATTCTTATTTATTCACTTATTCAAGAAATGTGTGGAAGTTTCACATTCCTTGGCTGTGAATTTTCAGGCAGGAAGATAGAAATTAAAGTAAAAAGATAATGGAAAGCCTGCCTTTTCCTGCTAAAGATTTGAAATTTATCCTATAAGACCTAGGGAAAAAAATAGTATGCACAAAGGGAATCACCGAAGGGCTTTAAATAGGGGAAAACATTGCATTAAGTACTATAAATACCGTTCACTTTTCTTTTGCTTTATGTGATTAGTTTAAGGCCATGGTTCCCAAATTTAGCTGAACATTAGAATCATCTGGGGATCTTTTGAAAATTCTAAGTCCCAGACCACATCCTAAACAAATTAAATCAAAATCTCTGAGACTGTATGTTGGGAAAGTTTTGTTTAGGAATAAGAAAAAAAAAAAGGGAGAGTATTATTTGGAGCAGACCGAATTGACTTGTGATAGGGTGAGCCAAATAATTTATTTTATGTTTGTTTTTGCACGACTTTTTACTTCCTAATTTAAAGTGATGCAGAATGGCATGATGAAATAGCGTCAGGACCTCTCACTAAAACAGAAAACTATTCAGTAGTGTTACAACATAGGCACTTTGCATCCTGTTAGTAGAAGTAGGAGCTTGGGGTGGTAACGGAAAGACGAATTTTCAGAGACTGTAACTTTTGGGTTAACAAATTTCCCTTCATCTCTCCCATTAAATCATGTCTCAATATAACCCCATATATTTATACAATATTTGTAGATAGAAAACAAATAATATTTGTTTTTAACATGATTTACTGATGTGTCTGAATAGGCACGACTATATCTATCATTACGGGTACGACCTTTCCTTGCTACTCAACTCAGATTGTGATCACCTAACGCACAATAGGGCTTTTCCATTACGTTCTGAGTCAAACCTTTTTCTTCTACCTGGATTCATCTTGGATGTTGAGAAGAAAGTTATTTTTTCTTTCTTTTTAGTTACAAAATGCTATTTACTCACACACACACACACACACACACACACGCACACCCCCTCCCCTCAAATGCAAACTATGAGCTCTTATTGGTCTATCTAATGACCCTAAACCAGAAAGCTCACCTAAGATGCAGTGTAAGAGTGATTCGGCATCCCCCCTCCAGATTTAAGTTTCATGTGTTACTCAGAAATCTGAATTTTAAACCAGCGCTTTGATACTTCTGGTACAATTGGTCTGCTCTCATTTCTACAAACACTGAATTTTGGGGATTGATGTGCAAAGAGAAATAAGGGGGAGCAATGTTTTGAAAATCTTTAGGGCCAAAACAATTTTCTGTGGCTTCCGCGTTTGCCATAGATGCTGCTCGGAATGGCGATGGCTTCCCTTCCACCACAAGGCCTAAGCAGAATGTCCACGCTGAACCCTCTTCCATCTTTAAAGCAGTTTCTCCTCTTTCTTTTTCTAGCCTTTCATGGTGTGTTTGCTTTTTTCTCACCACCCGTACTGTATTTGTTGAAGTTTTGGATTCTCCTCATTCCTCAGCATTGTTCCCGATCCTTAATTCAATTTCATAACTTACAAAAATATATATTTTTACGATGCTCAATCATTAGGGCTCTTCCTGGGCAGCCATCCCATGCATTCCCTGGGGCCAGGGCAGCCTCCTTGCTTTCTTTGCTCATTCAGTAGTAACTTTGCTACTCAGGTGGGGCAAAACAGTGGAACGGATGTTAAACTAGAAACCCTGTGATATGGTCTTCTTAACATTTAGCAAAGGATGCTCTTGGACACATTCCCTTTCTAGAGCACAGCTTCTTCTTCAGGGAGTTGGAGAAACTAATATCTGTTCTGCCAACTTAATGAAGTTATCATCAGAAGTGAAACTGCTTTATGTCAAAATTATTTGTAAATCTTGAAAGCCTCAAAAAATGTCTAAGGAAGTGGTTCTCAAAACTTAATTTGCATCAGACTCAGTGGGAAGGTTTGATAAAGCACAGCTCGCTGGCCCACACCCCCAGGATGCCTGAGTCAGCAGGCGTGGAGTAGGGCCCAGGAGCCTGCTTTTCCAGCATTTTCCAGGTGACATTGAAGTTGATGTTGTTGGTCCCAGGATGATGTGTTGAGAACACTGGTCTAAGGTGTTATTATAAAATGGTGTGATGCTTTAGTTTACATATATTCTCTGTGATTCTTTGTGAATCTAAAATATTGAGATGCCACTAGTAAAGTTCAAGTGTGCTAAGAGTAATTTGAAAATTGACCAAGAGTGTAGATCTTCATTAAGTACTTATTCAGTGGGAGCTAGAAGCAGCAGAAAACAGATCTTACATATACAGAAGGTGCCAGAAACTTGTATACACATTTTAAGAAAGAAAAAAACTGTATTAAAACTGTAATGCTTAATATATACTGATAGTGAAAGGTGAACACAAGTCACGTTTGACCTGTGCAATTACAAGAGGTGCTCTGAGTGGTGACCATCAATGTCCAGACACTTCTGATTATGGTGAACTACTGCTTGAGTAACATTGACCAAAGTGTCCACTTGTATTGCTGTGCGCGCCATTTCAATTTCTTCCTCAAGTACCACCCATGTGGTGCTTTTCTATGGTACACCACATCTTTTAAGGTTCCCCCATAGATAGAAATCAAGGAGAACATTGGGGAAACTCAACTGCAGGTCTTCGTCCTATCCCTTGTCCTGGTAAATGGTCTTGTGCTCCTAAAATGATGACCATGCTTCTGCTATTTTCTTTGACTGTCCTGCCTGTCACATGGTGATGCTAGCATTCATTTGATTGACATAATCTTTTGAGCAAATGTCATACTGCACATTGCTACCGTAATCCAATTCAACTGCAGTTAGTAATACGTAGATAACATCTCTTAAAATGTATATACATTTTTGACACCCCCAGTATTTCCCTAAAAAATTAGACCTTGTACTTTCTTGAGTAATGAGTTAATTTACTTTTCTGAGCAATGGAGTGGCCAGTATTATCTTTGAATGGAAGCCAGATACGCTCAATTGCAGCAACTGAGTAGGGGCCCCCTGCAGTATGGTTAACAGAACAGCCGGTGAGTTACTGTCATGAAGAGGACCAGGACACTGCCAGCTTCAAAGCAAATTTGCTGTGCTATAAATGGCAATGCAGAGAGCACACTAGACAATTTTAGCTGGAAAATTAAAATATGCCATGACATAGTTATAAAATTCTTTGCAACTAAGCCAATATCATTTTGCCTTATGGCTATGAGACCTCACACACACACATACACAAAGGTTAATTCATGAAACAAACCTGTTGTAAAATAGTCTAAAGGAAATCTGATGGGTCGGGCCAAACTTTGAGGTGCCAAATAAGACTGCATCGAGCTACACAGAGAGGGAGCTGGCTGGGTTTGTGAAGGAATCTGGCTTCTACAGTCTATCTCTGTGCAGTATGTGGGCTCGACCAAGCCTCAGAACAATCAAGTCTTTGAAGGAATGATGGCTCAGCCTAATTGGTCTTTCCCAAGCTCTTGCTCAGACTGTTAAATTAAAAAGAAAAGATGGGTCAGCTTTAAAACCATTCACATGATGTGGATTAGCTGTCAAGGTCCTACAAAGTCCCCAGTCAGAGAATCCTTGCTCACTCTTCCTTCAGGATGCAAGGTTGTCTTAGGCCAGAAGTATGGCTCTTGGTTGCCCTCTGCAGGGACAAGCATCAGGAGCCTTGTTTGGGGAAAAGACTCAGAGTATTACTGGCCTTAGGAAGATATGTATGCTTATGGCAGTAAATTTCAAAGCAAGTCTGGCTCTTTAAGGGCCTATCCAATGCGGGTGATTTAACAAGCAGGCAATATTTTCAGAAGCCACGTTTAGTGCTTCTGATGTACAAGGCATTTGCTGACTTGGTAAAAACAAGAGTAATTTGGGTCTGGGACCAATAGGAGAATGATGAAGATGATGTTTCCCCTTCCTCTTCTATCAGAAGGCTGCAGCTTTGTGGGAGTGAGCTTAAGATAAAACAAAACAAAACAAAACACTACACACATACACGTGTGTGTGCACGCCTCTCTTGTTTTTATATATTTAGTACTAATGTCAGTGGAACTAATGAAAAGTAGATTGGTCACAGCAATATTAAAAATCAATTCTCATGCTCTTTCTTGTTCAGGTTTTTGATCATACGTGGCTCTCATCTGTTACATGAGAGTCTCACTGTGATTTTCAAATGCATTGTTCGAGTGGAAATGAAGACACTTGCCTTGAGTCACACACAGTAATACAAAGTCACCCCTTTCTTCAAATAGATGCTTTCTGTGGCCTTCGGTTTCAAGGTTGATAGGAAAGAAATTTTATAATTCTCTTTCAGGCAGCTTTTTCGGGGTAACAGAAACAAACCATCAGCTGAAAAATTAGATATGTGCATTACACATTCATTTATAAATTAATATTGATCAACCTTTGGGATATTTTTTGACTTTATGGTGTCCTAATGCTTTGTTTGCCATTTCCACACATGGTAGTGGGACTTGGAACTAGTCACCCTAGTAGTATAAATGCATATTTGAAAACAGATCAAAACTTTCATTTCTAGTCCATAGCCAAAGAATACACATTCCCTCCAAACATTTGCATCAACACGTCTTTAGAAAGTATGTAAAGAAGAGACATTTAGGGATTAGGGTAGAAATGATTTCTAAACAGAAATCCGTATTTATTTATTTATTTATTTATTTTTGTTAAAGGAAGATGAAACCATGTCCAGCCATTGGGGGTAAAAAGTGCAATAGTAGAAAATATTTGTGGGGCAAAGGTGACACATGCATGAGGAAAAATGGTAAGATTCAGAGGAGTAATAATAAAGTGGCTGAGAACTAGGCAGGCAAACACTTTGAGCCTCAGTTTCTCAATTTGGGTGTGCCAGAATTTTCCAAGTGTATTCTACTGGAAGGCAATTTGTTTTGGATGTAAGTCTAGATCTCCCCCAAATCCATTATAAATAGATTTGAGAAAGACAAGATAAGATGACTTGAACAGTTTTATTCACTGCTGAACTTTCTAGGGCCTAGCGGTTCCCAACCTGTGGGTCCCGACCCCTTTGGGGGTCAAATGACCCTTTCACAGGGGTGACCTAAGACATATCAGATATTTACATGACGATTCATAACAGTAGCAAAATGACAGTCATGAAGTAGCAACAAAAATAATTTTATGGGGGTCACCACCACATGAGGAGCTGTATTAACGGGTCACGGCATTAGGAAGGTTGAGAACCACTCTTAGGCTTTCATATACCAACAAACGTTGGCAGTTTCCAAGAGCTGGGCATGTTATACTAAGTTTCCCACCTTTTTAACATGCAAACTTTTCCTCCACATTACTATGAAAACTCTGATTTTCATTGCTGCTAGTATATTTTCCAGTTCTAAAATGAAATGAACACCTATTGTGAAGATGGTTCTTAAAAGGAGACAGTAGGAAATGAGAAATAGATACAAGTAACTACATAATTGGGTGAAAAAGACCTTGTTTTGCATTCCCACAACATTACAACGAATTATTATCTTTTCCTTAATTTCCCACACATTACCTTACTAGAATAAAAAACTTCAAGTAAGAAAAAAGGCACTAATAAGAACAGAAATGACCAGATATTTACATGGCAATGAAACAGATCATCCTGTCAAATGGGCCATACCTGAGAGATGTATTAAAACCACGTTTCTGTTCTTAAAGGCAACACAGCAATGGGCCATGATGCCAAAGCCCTCCCCATCTTTATTTTCCACCCTGGTAATTCCCACAATATACAAATGTAAGGCAGGCTCACATTATTGTATCCATTTTTGGCCTTCATAATTAACAAAGAAAATGTGGAGCTCTCAAAGGTGAGCCACTATTATTAAAAAGTTGGAAAACAATCCCAATTTGAAAAGATTAAATGAGACAGGATTTTTTTTCAGCCTGAGGAAGCGTAAGTAGAGATGTCAGTTAAGAGTGATTTCTATTATGTGAAGTGTTATTAAACAGATGAAGGTGACTGGCTATTTTTCATTGTCAGCGAGGAGGGAACAGGAGAAAATGTGCTGATGCTCTAGCCAAGAGGACTCATTTTAGACATGGAAAATGATTTTCTTATTCAATGGTGTTGCACCACGATTGCAGTTACTTACCATTTGATTAGGTCAAAATGTAGTTTCCAAAATGTACTTTACCAATGAATAACTAATAATGTTAGCTTTTATTAACTGCTTATGATGGGCCATGTACCATCTGGGGCACTTTATATACATTATGTTATTCAATTTTCAAATGAGCTTTTTAAGAAATGTATTTTTATCCCCATTTTATAAACACGAAAAATAAGCTCAGAGATATTAACGACCATCAATTTTTAGTGGAGTGAGTTTTCAAAAGCACATCTGCCTGACTTCAAAAGCCATGGCCCCAAGCATCAAACTTTCCCACTATTGCATGGTCTTCTTGTGTGGGTTACTTAATATTTCTTTGAGGTTATTCCTCAGTAGTAATATATAACACAGATTTACTTGAAAAAGTAGACCAAAAGGAATGTAAACAAATAACTTATTTTTGCCTTCCTTCTTGACACAAGGGGACAAGTGTGATCTTATTGAAGAGGAATCTACTATAGTGATTCTGTGTTGTTCTGGGGTTGCAATATGGGTTTTCTGAAATCTTGACTGCTGCCCTCTCCCTGCCTTGACTTTTATTTATTTTACCACTGAAGACAAGATGTGGGAGGTGAGAATGCATATCAGAAGTGTGGGCCCTGATGGATAGCATCTATAACTAAATGGCCTTGGGTGCTTTATGAAAGTCAGGAGATGTTGCTCAAGAAGATACTAGATGAAGTCCCTGAAAGTCAATGTCATTTCCTTGTACAATGCCTAAGTAAGCAACTAAATTCAAGCTACACATAATATTGCTATGAAAATTTATATGGGTTTGCATGGCTGTGTCTGACCATATTTACTGGATTTGAGAATCCAATTCAAAGTAGGTAAATCAGTAATAAAAGAGAGAGAGAAAGAGAGGAAGTGCAGCATTAGAAATGTTACCTAAATCTTTCCTTTCCTTCCCTTCATTCCTCTTACATCTGTCTGCCTATAGCAAGGGCAAAGTTTGACCTGGTCTGTTCACCTGAAGTTCTAAGGGATAAATTCTACTTAGAGTGATTATTAGGAAACTCACTGAGGCTGTCCGACCCAGGTTATATTATTAATTGAAGTAATATTATGAGCTCCATATGTTTGATTTCCACACTTCTATATTTTTAAATTTGGAGAGGAGAGAAAGGAGAAGTATTTATTGGCTTTCAAAATGTCAAACCATTAGTAATAATCAAATGTGTTCAGTTTTTAAACTTGTGGCTTTGGAAGTTTCTCAAGATACATTTCTCTTTATACCTTTTATTGAATTACAAATATTGATTATTTTACTTCTCTAAAAGGGATCATCTTCTAAATTAATTTATATGGGTTAGGTAAAATCTTATTATGCTCCACATATTTATTATATCTTTGAAAAAGATTTGTAATCATATAAGGTATCACATGATAATTAAATGAAATGACAAAATATCCAGTATTGTCTCATAAAAAGAGTAATACTATCTATCACTAAAATATTTTGAAAATGAGTATATGTGATGCAACACAAAAGTTAATATTTATGGAAAAGTATTTCATTTTCATGGATTGAAAGACTGAAAAGTATTATAAAGATGACAACTCTCTAAGCAATCAACAAATTTCCTGTTATTCTTATCAAAATGCACATGACTTTTTCTGTAGAAATAGAAAAAATGATCCTAAAATTTATATAAAATTACAAGGGACCTTGAAATGCCCAAACAATCTTAAACAACATTGGAAAACTCACGCTTTCTGATTTTAAAATTCACAACAAAGCTCTAGTAATCAAAAGAAGCATGGCACTGGCATAAGAATAGACATATAGAATAATGGAATAGAATCGAGAATCCTGAAATAAGATCATGTACCTATGGCCAACTGATTTTTGATAAGGTTTCTGAGAATATTCATGGGGAAAGAATAGTGTCTTTAACAAATGGTCCTGGAACAATTGGCTAGTCACATGGAAAAGAAGGAAGTTGAATTCTTACCTCATACCATATACAAAAATTAACTCAAAATTGCCCTAAGACCTAAGTAAGTATAAAAGTTAAAACTAGAGGAAAACATGGAGGCATCTTCATGACGCTGTGTTTGGCAACAGTTTCTTAGATATAATATCAAAAGCATAAGCAACAACAACAAAAAGGTAGATAAATTGAACTTCATCAAAATTAAGACTTCTGTGCATCAATGCATAGGGCCAAGACAGTGAAAGGACAACCAAAAAGGTGGAAGATGAGACGATACCGGCAAATCATGTATCTGATAAGTGTCTAGTATCCAGACTATAAAAAGAATGGACAACTCAGCGCCAAAGAGACAAAAAACCCTAGGAGAAAACGGGCAAAGGGCCTACACAGGCCTTCCCCAAAGAAGATAACACAAACGGCCACCAAGCATATGACAATATGCTCACATCATTAGCCATTAGAGAAACTCAAATCAAAACCACATGAGATGCCACTACACACCTGCTGAGATGACTAGAATTTAAAAAAGTCAGTGAGGATGTAGGGAAAGGAGAATCCTCGTGTATTGCTGGTGGGAATGTAATATTGTGCAGCTATTGTCAAAAACAGTTTGGTTATTTCTCAAAAATTTCAGCATAAAATTACCATATGATCCAACAATTCCACTCCTAGGTATGCACCCCAAAGAACTAAATACGAGTGTTCAAACAGGAAGTTATACATGAATGTGAATAGCAGCACTATTGACAATACCCAATGGTGGCGATGACCCAATTGTTCATCAGTGAAAATTGAATAAACAAATGCTGGTATATGTATACAATGGACTATTACTCAGCCACAAAAAGAAATGAAGTCCTGATATACCTCAAACATAGGGGAACCTTGAAAATAATTTAACTGAAGAAGCCAGACATGAGACCACATTCCATGTGATTCTATTCATATTAAATATCTGGAATAGGGAACTTGACAGAGAGAGACAACAAATTAGTGGTTGTCAGAGACTGGGGGTGGGGAGGATACAGAATTAATGAATATGGGTTTCCTTTTGGGATGATGAAAATATTCTGGGATTAGATAGTTGTGATGGTTTCACAACATTCAATGCCATTAAATTTGCTCTTTTAAATAGATAAAATGCTAAATTTTACATTTTGTATATTTTATCACAATAAAAATTGTGTATGAACAGGGTTTGATGGTTCATAACATCAGATAGAATAATAATTTTTTTTTAGATGGTGAAGAAAAGGTCATGAAAAGATGCTCAAACCTGTGTAACACTGAACTCCTTACACTGTGCTATAAGATACTGGTTGTTTTCCAAACAGCTCTGGAAACAAGGTAAGAAGTGGAAATAGAGAAAATAAAGATATGTTCAAGGTTTATATCTTGCAGTCACAGAAAAAGACATGAACAATATTTGAAAAGGTATATATTAGACTTTCTTTGAGATTCTCATATTTAGTTAGCTATTGTTTCAATATTTATGTTCTGTTATTGAAATACAATCTTTAGCGATTTCCTCAGGCAAGGATTATGTACGTATGCTTTGGAGGGAAGAAAAGAAACTATTCAGCAAGATATGTAAAGTTTTCAAAATATAAATTTATAAGCAAAAATGTTTTTGCGTGCATGACAGACAGCTCCTACGAAATGAACATTTCATCTTCTTGTAAAGGCAGGCTAAAATGTTTCATTACTTGTAAAGCACATTGAGAGAACATTTGTTTCTGACTGACTGTGGATTAATTCCTGCATAGCATGCTGAACTAGTTTTAGGGAAAAACTTTTTTTTTTAATGAACAAATTGAATTTGTGTTAATTAGACATCATCAGTGTGGCTTACCCTCTCATCCAATTCCACTCTTTTAAATTTCAATAACTGTAGGTTCCTAATCAACTAACTATCACTAACTCCTTTTTGTAAACACACAATATGTCACAGCGCAGCTGCTGTCATGAATAAAGTTTCTATGAACATTCTACTTTTCCAATGATGTCTTCAATATTTTCATATCTACTTAGAGGGCAAACGTACGCCTCTTTTCACATAAAAGTAACCTATGCTTACCTGTTTTGATACTGCTTATAAAAGAGAAATGGGAAGCAAAGGCTGTTTATGAGATTTGCCTTATATAAACATCTATATTTTAATAGTAGATATCAGATGCACCCAGAGCAGGCATTAATATTTAACAACACAGTATTGATACAGGTGATAGAATGAAATACACTCATATAGTATATGGTGTATGTATATTAAATTCAGTACATGTGTTTTATGAGGTAGGAAAAAAAAGATCTGGTTTGTCTCTACTTGGGCACAAATGGGAGGGTTGTCCGAATGATGACATTGCTTTAGTCAATGAAACTCGAAAGAGCATACCAGCTTAATGGAAGCATTTGAGAACCACTGGGCAATTCTTCATCAGCCCCTTCCACCACCATGGTGATCAGAAATGTTTCCGTTGGTAGCAACTACATCAGCCTGAGTTCCTACAGGAGGGCGACATGGAGCTGACTCTCCACTGAACCAAAGTGAACACGTTGTGAAGTAAGATTTAAAGCACTAGGAGTCTGGAATTGTTTGTTACAGTATCATATCTTATCTTACACTAATACAGTATTATACACTTTGGTTAAGCAGTATGTATAATAGGTATAATATAAGTAATATGTATGTATTTATAATATAAATATACATGAAGTTTTACGATGTGATATAGTGTGTAGGTATTCCCCTATTTCTGTTTCAGTGGTCATTTTTAAAATCTGGTGTAACCCCATATTAAATGAGGGGGTTCACTCTGTGCCTTGTCTATATTCGCTTCTTTAATCATCAAGTTCAGGACACAATTCATGGGTCTATGTCTCTGTATTTGTTCCATGCTAATCAACACTAGACGTGTTACTTCTTGGTGTAAAAGCCTGAAATTTTGGAAATTTAAGTCTATAAATTATATCTTTAATATTCTATTTAAATTACCCCAGATGTTTTCTGTTTCTAATTACTGATGTTTCAGATATTGAAAAATCCAGGGAATATGCCTCTGCCTGTGTTTATAGAAGTCAGCTGAAGCGGGCTTCATGGGCTCTTTTTGCTCTCTCCTTAGGGGTCTGTTGTCTCTGGGGTTTTTGCTGAAGGCTCCATGGTCATAGAGACCTACCTACAGTTCTCCTTCACTGAAACATCACAGCTGTACCTACATATGTATATGTGCAATCTTTTTTTTTTCTTTTACATATCTCTTTCAGAAATTAGGCCGTCCCTTCTAGGAGTATCTCTTTTGGTTGCTCCTTCGCTCTCACTCACAGTAGACTTGTCACATAGTAGGCTTTTAATAAATGTTAATTGATCAATGACTGAAGGAACTTTTCAAAGTTAGTTTATCCTTTCAGCTGTATGTGTTTTTTTTCCCTCCACCCAGTGAAAGTCTATGAAAGAAAGAATTGCATGGTTAGTGTAAGAGCTTCATTTTCACTTGCTCCGTCCCACCTGACCTCATCTGGTGCAGAATAGCAACCTAATCGAAGCATGCACGTGGTTCTGAATACAAAGCATGTAAAAGCATGGGAATCATCTCGGTTTTTAACTTTTTTATGATTGTGATTTATGGTGGTGATGGTGAGCCTGGGTGTCAGGAGGGAGTGTTGCATTTGTAATTAGAAAGAGAAACAGATGTCGAAGCCTTAGGTTTAAAGGATGTTTCCAGTATAACAGTCCTCACTGCTCTCTGATCATTTCTATTTCACCTATGGAAATTCTCACTGAAAAGATCTGGGTCTCTGGATAATAATGCTCACCATATGAGGGCTTCCTGCGGTAGAGCACCGAAGAGCTTTTGATTCATTACACTTGTAAAACAAGACCCCAAAAGATCCCGTGTGTAAAGACACAAACAAATGAAAAGACGACTTTTTCTCCTTTTTGGAGCCAAAGTATTGGATGCATAGTCATGTTTACACACTGACTTTTTGACTCTAAGTTATTACAGAATTTGCCTAGCTTACTATCTTGACTAACATCCACTTTTTCCAGTTGATCAAAGGAGAGAAGAAAGAAACCTGCATCCTCAATCACCCTGAAGGGTGATTCAAAGATAAACATTGCTAAGATAATCAAGTGCGTCTGGGCACAATGAGTTATGTGATGAAAAACCATCACGTCTCCCAGGGTGTCCCCCAGACAGAGGCCCAGAGGCTTTGGAGTGATTTCATTTTTCTGATACTGACACCTGGGCAGTAGAAAGGATGTGATGCTGTTGACTTTTGTTCACTTAGGATTTAGAAGAGAATGGTGTCATTGAAGAGGAATGGACACGGAAATAGGGGGGATTATCAGAAATAGCTTTGGATCTCTGCTTCCTTCATGCTGCCCCCTCCATGACCTTGAATATGAGGCGGTGTAGACAAGTCTGGCTGCAGTTGGCATGAGCTTGAGTGACTGCAAATATGTCTAAACGGGGAGACCTGAGAACAAATGAATGCCTGTCTTACTACATTAGAATGCATCATGAGGGCGGGCCCCGTGTCTATTCTCTTTGTCACTCTATCGGCAGTGCTAACACAGTAAATGGTAGATGGTAGAGACGCAGTCATTATCATGAGGCCACCTCACTTGCCTGCAGTTACTCAATTACAAAGGGTCCTCTGCCACTTTGGAGCACTGAGTCAAGTAATCCCAGTTTTCAGGCTCAACAAGGCATTAAAGATTGCTAGAACCGGATCTCAGATGCAAGTCTGCAGACAGGCTTCTCTTGCCCTAAGGGGGAAACACTTTTTTGTCTGGCTTTCCTAATGAAAATAATTGTCCACGTTTGAACCTGAAGGAGCCGGCCTGCTTTTTCTTCAGCTAGAACGCAGCTATTAGGGAGGAATAAACATCAGCCACTGAGCAAACGAAACTACACATGAGATGGGAAATTGAGGTAATGAGTTACAGAGACACGGTGAAAAAACCTGCTTTGATGTGACGCTGGAGTGCTGGTGGCAATAAGACGTCGGCCAAGCCCATTTGCTAAAGCACATGCGAAGGCAAATTTAACTTTCTAGTGTTTGAGCTCATACAAATGTGTGTGTGTACACACATCATTCTTTGATCAGTTAATGGAATCCCCACGAAAACACATTTTCATCCCCAAAGGGTTGTTACTTAAGTTTTTCACCTTTTGCTTTAAGTTCTTTCATCATGCCCCTTGACTTCATGGAGTCACTCGCCATTCCACTTCAAAGAGAGGTGAATGTTTATTATCCCTATTGTGAACAGACAAAAAGGAATAAAAAGGTTTTAAACAGAGCATTGCGAATTTCCCAGTGTGTCCTGCCAACGTTGTGTAGAAGCACAGTGGTGGGCAAGAGCAGACCTGTAAACTTCCATCCACTTAAGGATGTTCTCAATTAGAGACATTCTTTCGGGCTCTACGTCTCCACGGGGATGAAGGTCGTTCTTTCTCTGATAAGAAGACATTTATCAGGTAGCGCATCAATTTTCAAGTAATCAGCACTCCCATGTTTTAGACAATGAAGGTTTCATTTTATTTCTATAAATAAACTTGAAGAGTGAACTCACGGGTTCATAGGTGACTCAATGCTGTAAGCAAACTACATTGGGCCGGCCTTAGACCTGATAATATATCAAGGCTTCTTCAAATCAGGGTGTTGATCTCATTCTTCCCCAAAGTGCTGCTGGGACTTTATTTATATTGCAATGCTTACATTACCACTTGTGAGTAGCTAATGGAGGTAAAGGATCCAACCCAGGAGTTCTGCCTGCTGATGGGGGATGGTAAAGCCTGAGGTTCTGGTTTCTAAAACCTTGCCTTTGAGTTAACAGAATGTGGATTAAAAGAGAGGCGGGCTGACTTGTCCTTGGAGTTTGGAGGGAAAGTCTCTGTTTAAATATATCACTTAGAAAAAGCAAAACTGAGTTGTTTATTATTCAGAGATCATTTGTCCCTCTTACCCCTATACTCTCATCTGCATTTCTGAATAATCATGCTGATGAGATGTGGACAGGCTGTGTCATTTTTCCATAAGACAATCTGGCGTCTGTCTTGTTTGTTTCACCTGGCAGGTCAGTGCCCCTCCATTAGCACCCTCGCCGTTGTGCTTGGTCCAGCGTGGGGCAGCTGGACATCTGCAGATGAAGGCGTCCAGGTGTTAGTCTACAGGAAATCGCTGAAAGTCAACACAAACATCAGAGTTCTAGACATTCCGCTGCAAAAGCCTGGCAGGCAAGGTCATGGTTTTGGTACCTGTAGCAGAAACCCAAGAGAAACTTTGAAAGCACTGCCCACAGTTTCCCAGAGGGAAGGCTGACAAGTTTTCTCCACTGAGGAAAAATAATTCACACACATAAAATGCCCACTGCTCCCCGAGGGGGAAAAAAAAAAAGAAAAGACAGTTTAATGTGTGCATTTGAAGGAAAATAAAAACTACGTCTTGAATGTTGTCCACACATGGCGTGTAAATGAGTCTTTTCTAAGTGAGGTCGCCTTTGTCTCGGGGCAACTCAGCATTTATGTTTTCATACTCAGTGACAAGAAATTTTCTCCTTCCAAAATTTAGACCATCTGTGTTATTAAAAGCATAATCAATCCTAGCCAATAAATCACCCCACCCAGTGTTCCTGACAACCCAAATTCTGTAGTATGTTACAACATTATAATAAATGACAACATGGTATGATCTATGGGGCCTCTTAGCGCTAGTCCAACTGGGGAAATTAGGGCCTCCATGATCTTTACAATTTTGAGCACTTATGCTTGGTGAACAGACTTCTAAACCTGTGCCAATTTTGTGAGATTCTAAAACCACTCCCCCACAGAAGAAGCCCTGAGCTTTTATTGAAAGAAGACATTGGAATCAAAATGTGTTTTTTCATTCTTTCTATGGCCAAGCAGTGAGAGAGTTAATAAAAACCAACAATGTGGAAGCTAGTTAATAATGCAAAATGGTTTCTTATAGTAGAAAGTAAAATATATTTTTGGCATGGCTTATTTTGTATGTAGTAGTTCTATTTATTGGGGTGATGTTTTACAAATGAGCTATGCTGCCCTTTGCTGTGAGAATGTATACAGTGGCTTGCAAATCTTAAGCCATTAATATACCCAGTCTCCTTAGGGCAGACAAGTTGGGAACATTCCATTGCAAAAATGAAAAATCAGTGTACTAATCCTGTGCCCACCACTCCCCACAATAACCACAAAGATAAAGTATCTTGTGCAGATTTACCCCAAATGACGTTTTATGAATCCTTTTTATTATTTCTTCAAAATTGAGAAAATCCACCGAATTTCTGTAATAAAATAATGTATAGTGATTCCCAACACCAGAAATGATATCTTATGTACCCTTATTAAAAAAAAAAAAACCTTCAGGAAACTTGTGGATTAACTCTTATCAGTAATAGAGAAGATATGAAATATTTAAAGGGAGATATAAATAGATACCTGCAAGCCATCGCTAAGCACATAATATTACGGATGGCTAGAAGATTGATGTAAGTCCCACTCTGGCATATTCCCTGCCGTAGTGACAGTCAGAGTGTCAGTTATGTTGTACAGGTGTGCTGCATCATGAAAACATCATTCAAGAGAGGGTTAAAACCCAACTAGTGTGCACGATGTTAAAATAAACAAATTAGGGGAAAAATTTCAAAACTATGAAATACAGCACCGGTGATAAGGCTGAGAGAAAGCTGTGCTCTTATGCAAGACTAGATATTTGCATGCTGACATCATAGTAATTCATAGTCATATATTATTTATTGTCTAAGTGTGCACAAGCACTTAGGGTCATCCACACATTAAGCCAGTTTGACAGTCCAGAACACTAAAACTCAATGCATCTTTCTAGAGATTTCTTTCTTCTCTTGAGTGACAAACTGTCTAACTTTTAAAATATCTTCAAAGGATGTTTCTGAGAATAGTCCTGCCTGATTCACTCCACCATCCTTCATCACCTGTCAATCAATGAATCATTCAATCAATCAGTCAGTCTATCAGGGCTACATCTTCTCATCAACAATCACTCCAGGGCTTTGGCATTTTGTTAAGCAGCGAAATTCAAAAGAAAAAAAATTAAAATGGAGAATTGACATAGTTGCTAACGTTTTATTTACAAACAGGAATTTAAATAAAAACAACCAGTACTGCGTGCTCAATAAAATAAATTATATTTTAGCACAAAAAGGCAATAAGGATATAGGAGGGCTGTCTGCAAAGTATCCAGCCATGTAATATGAAAATAGAGGACTTTATGGCTGGATTTTTTCCAGACAGCCCTCTATTTCAGATGAAAATATACCCCTTGTCACGAATAACGAGTTGGAATCTTACCCTGATGGATATATTTAGCAAGGCACACACGGCGTTAAACACGAACGTACGAATTGTAAGTGTCCTTTACTATAGATTCTACACAGCCAGCCGTTCTTTATATTATCAAAATTGGGTAGATTTGGGAATGGGGGTGGGGTGGGCGGGTGGTCTGGGCATCACCCCCAAACCTGGAAGAGCCATAGTGTGATAAAGTGAGAGATTCCCCAGTCGTAACTCAGTACGAAAACATCAGCTCAAAGAAAACCCTGCGTTTTGGTATCTGCGCCCATTTAGTTATTTTCTCTCCGCTGCCAACGTGTCCTGCGTCACGGGATGTCCCTGCTGGGACTGCTCGTGGCCCTCGGGCTCGGCCCGCTGGCTTGGCCAGCAGGGGGCGCCACGCGGAGACGGCAAGGCTTGCGACGTGGCATTTGTCCCCCCTGAGCGCGCTCTAAGCGTCACTCCAGCAATGTGTCTTCACCTGGGAAGTGGCAGTGCGTCCACGTGAATCTAGTGTGTAGTTTTCCCAAAATTTGCAGACGGAACTTCACCCCTCCCTGAGATACCTACCGTCCCAGCCAGCTGGTGCCCCGACGTGCTGACGTCTGGATTCCATGAGCACAAGGTCCCCCTCTCCTAAGTCCCCAGATTGTAACAATTCAATCTTCTTTTCGTTCTCTCGGTCCTAATCGAAGCTGCTTCCTACAGTTGCTACCTCAATGATACCTCGGAGCTTGTGGGCTGAATCCGGCCTGCGGCAGGTTTTTGTAAATACGGTAGTCCTGACCCTTTATCAGTGGGCTATGGGTTCCAAGACCCCCAGGGGATGCCTGAAAATAAGGAAAATACTGAGCCCGACGTATACCAGGTTTTTTGCTATACATGCAGACCTATGATAAAGTTTAATTTCTCTGTTAGGCTTAGTAAGAGACTAACAATATTAGCCAATAATAAAAAGAAAAATTTCTAACAATGTACTCTAATAAAAGTTGCATGAATGGAGTATTATTAAGTAAAATAGAGTTTCCTTGAGCACAAGCACTGTGGTGCCACCAAGGCAGACCTGATAACGAAGGGGACTTGTGACTAACGCGGGGAAAGCATGGACGCTCTGGAGAAACCAGACAAAGGGATGATTCAGTCCCAGGTGGGACAGAGTGGGACAGTCACGAACAGAGCACGATTTCAAAGGGATGATTGTCTATTTCTGCAATTTTCCACCTAGTATTTTCTGACTATGGTTTACCGTGGGTAACTGAAACCATGGGAAGTGAAACTGTGGATAAAGGAGGAGAGTAAAGGTTTATTGGGGTCCACCCAGGCCCACCCCTTGTGTCCGAGGCTGCTCTGTTCTTGCTTCAACCTCAGCATTGAGTCGTTGTAATGACTTGTGAAGCCTAAACAATTTACCACCTGACTCTTTATAGAATACATTTGTTGATTTCTTATTTAGAGTTCTTTTTTTTTTATTTTTCAGTTACTTAATGAACAATGTCTTTCCTGGTTCGTTTTTTAATTGTTCCTTTTTATTTTTCAATATTAAATTCTCTTTGTTCAAATAAGTAGGTGAGGTTTCTCTTTTCAAACTGATACGATGTGAAACATTTGCAAATTATTAATAACAAGAAATTGCCAAGTAAGAGGACTGCAAAAGAGATACAGGAAGGAGGGAAACAAAGAAAACAATCATAGGTTAAAAGGACCTCCCCGAAGAAGGCAGGGAATCACCAGGCTCTGGAACGACCACATTCCTAACGCTAAAGAAAGCATTAGGGTGATGAAACAGTTCTGTACCACGGAGAAATGACAAATGGTCAAGAGAAACTTTTTAATTGCACATACTGAAATCCGATAAACCTGCAGCAATAAGAGTTATGAATGAGTACCATTGCCATGGAGACAGATACCAACAACAGATTAAAAGAACAACTTTAAAACCAAATTATATTTCATGAAACTGAACTGTGGGTTTATTTAGCATTTTCCTTCACTCTGCCCTAACAATGTTACATAGATCTTATAAAAGTTGAAAATATCAGCTCAGATTACATCTCCATGCAATTCTACATTCCTTTTCTTTATATGGCACTTATTTTGGTTACAAAACATAAAAAGCTATGTGAGGATGAGAAAAGAAATATAGGCATCTACTTATTATTTTTATTCCATCTTTTGACAGGAACCCATTAAAGGTATAACTAGTAGGAATAGAGTTTCAACATATATTCCATTAGGCAACTTATTTTTGGCTGCTTATTAAGAAGAAATGTTGCCTAATGCACTGTTTTAATGACTAAATCAGGGTTTCCTACCAGGTACACAAAGAAAGCTTTCTTGGCTTTCAAAAGTAAATGTCAGTCACTATAGAGAGATAACAGTTTTGTCTACCATCTCCAGAGAGTTCATTAGCAACATTTCTTTTTTATTAGAAATCACTTTCGTGAGACATTAAGACCTTATTAATATTCTTGGCCTCTAAATATTATAAGAGCCTACCAAGATTTTCCACAATTTGTAGTTGAGCCTTTTATATTTTCTAAGAGGATGTTATTTTATACACACACATAGATGCACACACACGCTCAAGTACACGTGCATGTACACACACACACTTCTCAACAGGAAACAATTATTTCTCTTTATTCTGATGTTTCTTAAGACAAAATGTAAATTGTAACTGATTTGTATTTGAAGTCCGACATAGTTTTTAATTATGAACTAATATTTGTGTTAGATAGAAATTTGTATCGAAAGAAAATGTAACAATTGGAGGAAGATTTGGACATGCCCTGGGTATTTAGACAACTGAAAAATGATCTGATTTCATTGTAGTAAAATACCGGAGAAAATATAGATTTTTTTTTGTGATATCCTTTCTGTATCCATGCTGCCTCTATATCAGGGTAGGCCAACTAGGGCTGATGGGCCAAATCTGATCCACTTCCTGCTTTTGTAAATAAAGTTTTATTGGAACACAGGAAGGCCCATTTGATAACGTACTGTCTAAGACTGCTTTCAAACTACAAGAGCAGATGTGAGTAGCCACAGCAGAGACTATAAGGCTTTCCGAAGTTAAAACATTTACTTTCTTTGTGCAGAAAGTGTTTGCTAACCCTAAGCAATGCAAATCCAGTATTTCAAACTATTTTATTTGACCTCAAATTTTATCCTGCCTTCTTTCATTAATTTTCAAAGAACCAAAGGTTGGAACATGTGAATTTATGCCTTCTCAAGTCACAGCATTTCTAAAAAGAACACATTCCCTTTCGCTCTGTTTCTTCTGCTGCCTGTCTTCACATCTAGGCAGACTCGTTCCCTCCCTCTCTCACCTCCATGCTCCTTGATGAGCACGTCTTTCCCCTTCCACCCCTCACCCACCTTCCTCATCTCTCTAGTCAAACTGCCACAACTTTAATTCCTTTTCTCGGCCTCTGTGATAGCCTCTAATACAGTCTACCTCCATGCTTTACCTTTTCTAATCCACCCCCTCCATACACACACACATTATAAATAGAGCAATCTCACCAGAACGCAACTTGAACAAGGCACTGTCTTGGCACAATCCCTTTATTTCTTATTTATTTATTTATTTTGTAGATGGGTAGCTCCCTGGATGGGATTCGAACTCAGGCCGCAGTGTTGACAGCGCCAGCGCTGAAGCCTTAAGTCACTACACCACCGGGAAGCTCCCCCTTTATTTCTTTCCATCGTCTCTAAGAGGAGTTCTTAGCCTTGGAGCAATAGAACACCAATAAGAGGAGAGCTTTTCTATGTTTGTTTTATCTAGATGGATAATAGATAGATGAATAGAAAGATCTCATTAGAATTAAAAAGAACCAGAATTTTGGCATTATTTAGTTTTTGATGAATAAGCAAGGATTCTAGGTTATTCCTGTATTTACTTTAATTCTCTGGTAATCTGACACATTTTTCATAAGAAAATAGGATGAAGTTGAAGTTAGTTCACTTCGAATTATGCATTAATACGGATACGCTCATAGAAGAATGGGGCATGTGAGAATTCTTACGAGAACTGGTGATCTACAGGATAAGGCCCCGAATCTTAGCATGTGATGCTTGGACCCAGGACAGCTTTCTCCGTGGAATCTACCAACAATCCATCCCGTAGTCCTTCTGCCTGGGATGACGATCGGTCCGTGAGTCTTCATCACCTCTGTACACCTGGCATGTTGCTTCCTTGGCCTGCAAAGACCTTCCTATTCTTGATGCTTGATGTGCCCTTATTTATCCTCTGGTTTCAATAATTCCTCCTCAAGGATAGTCTTTTCTGATCTCTCCAGCCAGCAAGTGGATGTATACACACACACACACACATATGTATTACACATATATTGCACACACATACATATATACACATGTGTGTGTGTGCATACATCCATCCTTCCCTGTTCTCCTCAAATACCAGGTTTAGACTTTGGTCACAGTAACTGCTAGATGTCCCCCTTACAACCTGTGTGCACAATATTCCATTATGTTGTCTTCCTTCCGGAGGCCCTCACTGTTGTTTTGGTTTTGTTTTGTTTTGTTTTGTTTCTTTTTTATATTTATGGTGCCTGGGGCCCTATGATACAGTGGGTACCCAAGAAGTACTTGTTCAGTGAGTGGATCTCTACATTACTTTTGAGAATCAGAAAAAACATTGATGACTACTACGGTGCCATTGCCCCAGCCTGTCCTCACAAGGAGTAACACAGGGAAGAACTGAGCTCACACCCAAGAGTCATTGGGTTGGATGCAGTATCTTTCAAGGCACTGAGAGGTAAAGAACCTTAACTCAGATAAGTGAATTCTTAGGTGATATGGTTTCAGGCTGCAGAAGGAGAAGATATTTGGGGTAACTGCATTTGCAGTGACATTTGCACTGAATTGTACCTTCCACCGACGGGGAAGGCCCTGCCCTCTATTCTGCATGGATAAAGCGGCAAATTTAGACAGAGTCCTGGGGAATCACATAAGGTCACATGGTCATATTTATATGAACTCTGAAGTAGAGAAGTTGCCAGATATAAGCAGAAGTGTTTTTCCAGAAAAGCTGGGGAGGTTTAACATGAAAGATGCCGCCTACATCTTCTTAATCCTGCCCATGCCAGCGGCTGAACTTATACTTGAAAAGCACAAAACCACTCTCAAGCCAGTATTTTGAACATTTAGAAAAGAAATTTAAAACCAGAGAGTTTTTGTTCGTTATATGGTTATTAAGTCAACCCCACTGATAGTGGAAATGCAAAACCAGTTTACATATTGCAATAATATATAATTGCCTTTATTTTTTAAAATTCAATTGACTAACTCTATTTTTTCTTATGAAGTAACAGGATTTAATTGGAGCTCCTGACCTCGTAACAAAGGAATAGCAGGTTTTCACCTTGGAGTCACTGTCTAAAAAAAGGTTGGGGGAATCCATTATAGAAATACTTTATGAGATTTATCATGAGATAATTCAATTTGACCATGAATTGAGAGGGAGAAGTTGATTTCTTGGTTTTCAATCATGGTACAGGAAATAATTAAACTTGATCAGTGACCAGAATCCTACAAAACTGGCAATGTTATTGGGGATATTTTGCCTTCAAAAGTTTCCCTGGAAACATAGGGTAATGCTATTAGTGTTGAATTTGCCCACCTGTAGCAGAATGGTTTCCTTAGGGCAGAGTAAACGTGAATAGAAGCCACAGTGTGATGAAGAAAAAGTCTGGAGTGATTCATGTGTGTGGTCTGGCTTGAAAGGAGGTGGCAGAGTAAGGAAAAAAAATAATAATGACCTTTCCAGGGCTCTTTAATTCCTCTAATTCTATAGAAAGAACTGTGTTCCATGGAATTGGAGTGATAAAATGCAGGCTGAAGGAAAGCATGACTGGGATTATTCTTGAAATGTCCTCACGGCACTAGATGAAGAGTGGGAGACTTGGTACCATGATCTTCCCTGGAATGGGATTTATCATTCAACTGACAGTTGGAGAGGCCACAGGAGCAAGGCAGCCAAAATTGAGGAGTACGTGCCCAGATCCAACAGTTGGACAATAACCAAATAAGTAAACCTTATTTATTTTATTTGACAAATGTTCACTTAGTGCTTATGTGTACCTGACTCTCTTCTAAGTGATTTACAAATCCAACTCATTTAATCTTCATAATAATCCTACATAGTAAGTACTATTGTCATTGATGTTTAACTGAGACCCAGAAAAATTAATTAACTTGTAGAGGAGCACACAGCTAGTGAATAGTGAGACCAGAATTCAAACCAAGGCAGTCTGGCTCCTGCTCTTAACCTCATCTCCAGAGAGCAAAGGAGTGAGATATCCTGGGAATAAACACACACACACACACACACACACACACACACACACACACACACACACTTGTGCACAGTGCTGAAATTAATTAAATGAGCATCGGATTGGTCTGTAGAGCACTCAAGCACTTCCTGTAGAACCCCTCCTCACTTCCCCCACTTGTCATTTGCCATTGATGTTTCTGCAGGGTAAAATAACTGAATGAAAAGAGAGAGAGAGAGAGAGAGAGAGAGAGAGAGAGAGAGACAGACAGACAGACAGACAGACTCAACAGCAAAGTGATTCAGACAATCCGGTGAGATTTTTCTTGATTGAGATATTATTTATTAGTGCAGTGGATCTACTAATAGTGTTGCAATGAGAGTTGCTTTACACAATTTTTATTTTTACAAAGGAATATTTCTTTCTTTGTGACTGCCCTTAAACCTTTATCCCACCAAAGATCCAGGGAAAAGAGAGATGTCTACCCTTTACCTGAAGTCTATATATGATTAAAATATCGCATGGCTCTATTACCTATCTATTCACAGGGCCGAAAACCTCTCTATTAAGTAGAACAAGTGTAACTTCTTTCAGAGTTCATTGGACCTGATTGAGCATTTTCTGTATGCACGTGAAGCAGAAACCTACATCATTTCACCAACATTCTCTGAGCCATCACTTTTTGTCAACAACTCAGCCCTCTTCTCTGTCCTGTTATATATAATAGTTTTTCTGACATTTTACACGTGAGTTTTGGGAAACTAAACTAATTTAACATATGGTTGACTCCACTGCAAGGGCAACTGTACTTAAATATGGTTGATCGCCCTCAAAATGGTTGACTCCTATTGTGTCAGGTGGGGTTCACGTTTTCTGAGGCATTCTAGTCTGGGTAGGCAGCCAGCCTGTCCTCAGCAGCACTGAGTGTTGGGGTGGTCTCATTCCCTGTCCATGTAGATACTTCAGCTCTCAGATCAGCAACTCATTGGACACAGCGTATAGCAGAGTCACTGGAATGTGGTGAAATTCTTAGCTCCTCTTGCAAAATGGTATCTCAAGGAAGGCGTAAGACAAGGACCTTATAGAGAAGACGACGACCCTGCCCATTTCCTTAGGAAGCATGTACCAATGAATACTTGTCTCTTCAATTCTCAATTGAAGTAGACTGCGATCAGGCCCAGGTTGGAAGTAGTCTCCATGCTGTCTTGCCTCATCATGCCAGCCTGGAATGATCCCTACTCTGCCATGAGTGATGCAAACCAAGTGCTATAAGGGCTAAGGGTTCTGCATTTCCCATCCACTTCTCCCACTTACTAGCTGTCTAAATTTAGGTAAGCTGTTTAATTGGGGACTTGGCTTTCATACCTATAAATTTGGTATAAAATAATTAGCAAGGCGATTACAAGGAAGAGATATTGCATGTCTGAGAATGCCTCTCTTATTACTAAACACACAGAAATGA
This sequence comes from Lyroderma lyra, assembly GCA_004026885.1. NCBI lineage: Eukaryota > Metazoa > Chordata > Mammalia > Chiroptera > Megadermatidae > Lyroderma > Lyroderma lyra. The sequence goes on from PVJL010002613.1 coordinate 129,974, forward strand.
GTTAACTCTCAATTTCCTTTCCTTTTTCAGTTGCAAATGGCAAGTAGATGCATGACTCTTTCAAACACCTGGGGGCTGATTTAAACAACCTGGCCACTCTGGATCACCTGTCCCTAACCAGAGCAAATGAAGACACCCAAGAACTAGAGCCTGTGCGCTGTTGGCTCCTTCCTCTCACTTTTATCTCCTTACCTTTGATAATTGAGAGGCCGTGGCATTTGTCCTCAAAGGCAGGAAGTTTGTACATCTGTTACACTTTGCACCAGGCCCTTACTGGATTATGCAGCATTATCTAAATAAACAAGAACATTCCAAACACATCCTCCCTATTGAGTGCAAAGGCAGCTGAGTCAGAATATAATTTCTTTGTAGTCTGACACACCTTCAGGAAGATCAAATACTGAACAACCTACCAGCTGCCAGTCCCTAAGTAGACAGCTCACTCTCGGGGTGTGTCTGAAAGCCTGTTTACGGGCTGATGAAGGAGTAAATGCCAGTGAATGATCTGACACCTGCTGCGTTACAGCTGTGAGGTACCTTTAACATATTTTTATGTATTTATATTTATTAGTGTGTAATTATTATATATTATAATATGCAATTTAGTACAGTAGACTGTCCATTAACCGGCACCCATGGGGATTGATAGACACCAGATAAACGTAAGTAGACTCTGCGTTCACCTGAACTCAAGCAACCGGCACTCTCAAGCAACCGGCAAAAGAATTTTGAGATTTTGCCGGTCGCTTGAGTTTCGGTTAACACACAGTCTGCTGTATGTTACACAGCATATAATAAGATCTAGTTTATTATATATAATATAATAGATGGCATAAATATGATTATATATACACATTTAAAAATATGTATATTTGTGTGTGTATATGTTTACACACACATAAATACATACATTTTTTTTGAGTAATGTGCATCCCAGTAAATTGAGTGATAATTCTTAAGAAGACCTAGTGTTCACCAGGAAAATATTTGCATGTACGATGCTTCTCTATTTCAGAACACAAGTAAGATTTGACTTTTCTCTTTCTTGTATCACCAAGCCTGGTCGATTCTCTCTGCAAAATGTACCTCATCAGCATGATCACTGCTTTGGCTCAGGCCTTGATTTCTCCCCTTGAGTTTTGCAATAGATTTCCAGCAAGATTTCTTGCTTTCATTCAGTCCATTCTTAATTGTAAGATGATATTTCCAAAAGGTGAACCAGATCAGGATAAGCAGGTTATTGGTTATTTGACCCAAGTTAGGAAACTCTTCTTCCTTCACTGGAAACACAGACCCTCCAACATCTCAACATTCCTCATTCCTGAAGCAGAGGTGGGGCAAAACTCAGCCCTTCCTCACCATCCAATCCTGGCTCAAGATGCTCAATTGCAGCTCGGAAGCATTGTCATCTCCACCAAAGCATCCTTGTGACCACTGTCACTAGCCTTATGCAATCACTAATCTAATTCCTATATAATCACTATAAACTCTGTCTCCTATTTCAGATATTTCATATAAGTTGAATCACGTCGTATGTGGTCTTTGGTAACTGGTTTTTCTCACTTGCTGTAAGGTTTATAAGGTTCATCCATGTTGTGCTATGTATCATTATTTCATTTCTTTTTAATGCTAATATTCCATGGCATGGGTAGATTGAACTTTATTTGTTCATTCTTCACTTGATGGACATTTGAATTGTTTTTTTTTCTTTCACTTTTTAGCTGTTATAAATAATGCTGCAATGAACATTAGTGTTCAAGGTTTTGTGTGAACATGTTTTCATTTCTCTTGGGTTTATTTCACCCAGGTGGAATTGCTAGACCACATGGTAACTTTATTTTTCAATTCTGGGTATTGGTCAATGTTTTCTAAAGTGACTACGTCATTTTATATTCCCACCAGGAATGTTATAAGGGTTCTAATTTCTTCACATCCCAACCAACGCTTGTTACAGACAGTCTAGTGTGTATAAATTGGTAGGTATCTCCTTGTAAGCCTCCCTTTCTTGAAAGGAAAAAAAATAGTCTTCTGTGCTTTGCTACATGCAAGCCAAATTGTCATCAATAACAATAGGTTAGTGGGGAAATTCTGCAACAGATTCTAGGAGAAAGGACTTCTAGTTGTGGTTGATGGTTTTCCACTGAAGAAATATATGACATCAAGAACTGAAATGACTACAAAGAAGGCACCTTATATTTTTGTCTTTTCTTTACAAGTATTAAGGAAAATCTCTACAATAGAGCCTAAGACATGGGTGAAACCATCGAGTTCTTCTCACTACGCACCTACACTGTCTGGGTCTATGGCTTTGAGCAAGAATGTACCTGGAACCCTCATTATGAGAAGAATAACTCACTTACGGACAGAAAACAGGGCAACTTCTTTAATTCTTACCCCCTCAATATATTTTGAAAAGCTGTAAATTTCATGGACCACTGTGAAATCAGCAGATGAAGGTGCATGGAAACCCAACCATCCCAGAGCAAATCTCCACAGCAGTAGGCTGAGGTGAAGGCTTCTGCTCAAAAATGCTTGCCGCTCTTGCATCAAGGGTTTCATACTAGGCTAGGATTCATAGTGGTCAGGAGCACCAACAATGTGACATCTTGCTCTGCCTAAAGACAAGTTTCCTTCAACAAAAAGCTAAATTAGTGGTGTCCATTTAAATTAGGGCATAATTCAAATCTCTTAGAGAATCACTACTCAAAGACATTCTCCAAGGTTGATAATTCCTCAGAAAACCCCTGTTCTCTGAAGCTTTAAGAATAAGCAAACTAGGTTTAGGTCAGTGGACAGCTACCAAGGCAGTGAGTATTCTAGCTAGGAATGTTGATCATTTCTCAGTGTCTAGATGGGCCACTCCGTAGACCCATATTTGAAATAACTCAGCACACTTTCTTAGTCAATATTTTCTGATGACAAAGAATCAACTCAAATGTGTACCACTATGGGAAGACACAATAATAAGATGAAACATTGGAACTGAATTACCTATGGTCAGTTGTCATGGGAACGTAATATGAAAAGACACCAGAACAATTAGGTTTCTTTCCGTGTGTCAGGACTGCATAATTCGCCCTCTGCCTGCTCACTGAAGTTCCATGCTTTCTCCCCACACTGCATCACCCATTCCTCTCTCTCAATGTGCAAGTGGGAAGACACATGGATCTGTGCACAGAAAACAGACAAGAAAGCAACGGGAAGCCAACTGAAGCATAGTGGACACTGAGAAGGAATCTAAGGACAAGTAAGAATGGCCAACAGCCTGATTCTGAGAAAGAATGAGCTACAACAGGGGCAGTTCTGTGTAGTATGAGAAGTTTACAGGGTTGTTTTTTTGTTTTTGTTTTTGTTTTTTTCTTTCCTACACGTAGCCTGATATATTTTACCAAACCAGGAGCAAACCCTTAGAGGGACGAATCTAACCTTAGAAAGGGTCTCCTCACTTTTCGGAGTTGACATTACTATTTTGGCACGTGTATTCCCTAGACTTTAGGAAATCCCTGGATGTTACTTTTAAGTAATTGAAGTGGATATACATGGCACCCCCTTAACTTTTATCAACGTACGAGGCTCTTTTGAAACATAAAAAGATGTTGCTTATTTAAGCTGGAAATAAGAGGGGTTTTACCTAAATAAATAAATAAGTCTTTGCAGCTTTATTCAGTGTTAAGATTCTACATGAGACAGAACTAAATGCTTTCTTCAGAATTAGAACTCTTCTTGAGGGGGTGAATTCACTCAAGATATGCTTAACCCTCTGGAAACACCTTGTCTGTCGCTTCTCACTGCTTGCTGCTTAATTAAAAGGGGTGTCAGACACTTCTGAAAAGGCTCTGGTAGATTGTCAAATTCAACTAAAGAAAGAAAATTCTAGATAAAAAGCACCTTCTGTAAATTATGCCTTCCCCCAGCCCAATTTCCTTTCTTCTTCTAACCACTGTCATCGTCATTTTAGGTGACTTTTGTCTGGCATTTAAAAATGAAATGTGATTCTCTTATTCACTCCTTGGCAACATTCCCTGAGAGTCTTTTAAGTGTTTTCAATTATATGCCAGTCCCAATAGGATCTCAGTAAGAGGTTTTAAAAAGATATTTTATCTAGTACATTATATTTTGCAGTTTGAATACATACAGATAAACTAAGCAATGTTAAAAATCTAACGTCTTTAAATCAATAAATTTGTATAAGACTGAACATACACTTGTATACCAAAATGTTTAAGATGTTCATAGGTCATTTCAAGCCTTCATGTTAGAAATACCTTCACATTTACTAGCAACCAAATTTCAAAATGTTAAAACTAAAATTATTACTATAGCAGATGGAGAATGGATCGAGACATCCTCAGGAGTCTCTTGGGATTAATGTGAAACTGGTCCCTCTCTGTGGAGGGCAGTAAGACACCAAAGGAAAAGCAGACCTCTCCCAATCTGTAGGTGGCAGTTATAGCAAGGGAAGTTATGAGGCTTGTCCTGGTTGTCGCAAGATCCAAATCCACCCACTGTAATCCTAAACGTCTACGTAGAGGCCCAACTGAATTTGGTCACGTACACAGTCCAGATCGTCTCAACACCACACTTCTATCTCAAGCTGTATCCTTGGGGAAGCTTTTGGAACCAGGGTGGGCAAGTGGAATGCCCATTTCAAAGATGGGCAGTGAGTAGGTGGGGAGCCTCCAATAGCCCAGGTCTGGCTCCCTGGTCAACCGGTGGTCACAAGTTCGCCATGACCTCGCCCAACACTGAACTCCTGGTATTATTTAATTATGTGTATTTATTTAAAGTTATTTAAAAAATAAGTTACATATTGGCATTTAACTTGTTAAAATTACAAGTAAATTTTTGGGGTAGATCCCCAGAAGAGTTATTGGTGGGTCATATGGTAATTCTATTCTTAATTTTTTGAGGAACCTCCACGCTGCCTTCCATAGCAGTTGTACCAGTTTGCACTCCCATTAGCAGTGTGTGAGAGCTCCTTTTCCTCCACAGCCTCTCCAGCACTGTTTATTATTTGTCTTATTGACGACAGCCACTCTAACTGGTGTGAGGTGATACCTCATTGTGGTTTTGATTTGCATTTCTGGACAGAAAAGAAATCAAGAACCATATGACTGCACTTATATGGAGGATATAAAACTGAGAGCAACAAAGAAACAAAAACTCAAAGACACAGTCAACAGTTTAGTGGTTCCCTGAGGGTAAGGGGGGAGGGGTTGGGAGAGGGGGACAGGGAGTCAAATATATGATGATAGCAAGAGAGCTGGCCCTGGGTGGTGAGCACGCAATGCAACACACAGACGATGTATTATAGAATTGTATTCGTGGAACCTATGTAATTTTACTAACCAATGACACCCCAATAAATTTAATAAAAAGAAAAAAAAAACTAAAATAAATTCCAAGTAAATATCTTTTTTCATACATATGAGGAACCAGTATGATTTGGTGGGAACTGCTCTAGAACAGAAGAGAACTCTTGGACCCTACTGCAAGCTTCCTAATTTTCTAAGATGTGTAGCTCTTCACAGAGCCGTGCCTTACGTCTCCGTCTTTTGAATGGGGATAATATATGTGTCCTGCCTATCTTGTGGGAGTGTAGAAATATTTAAATGACAAAATGGATCCCAAAGGCTTTGTAAATGGTAATATGCTGCATAATGTAAGGCATTATTACCAGTTTATCTTCCAGTTGTGATAGATGCATGCAGCTCTTTAATAAATGACGGATTTGAAACAAATCATCATTTTAAACTTTTTTTCAACTCTCTTGGCTGTAAAGGCAAACAAAGAAAACCCTATCAGTGTCCAATTTGGTTGGCTGTGACATTTTTAGTTTATTGTCATGTTTTACTGACTTCAGCTTTATGACCTAAGGTTTTATGAAGTAAAACAAGGGAAAAAGAGAAACAAAAGGCTCATCCTAGAAACCTAAGATTGAATTATGCTAATTAGCATGAAATAAATTAGAAACGTGAACACTTTTATAATTACATACCCATTTTAATGATTCTGAAGACATTTATAATATTAAGGCATAGTTATAGAATATTTAATAGAAACATAGTGAATGTTATAAATGAATTTTTAGAAAATGTCAAGAATTTACAAACACTGTTATCTCAAAAAACACAAATTATCTAAAGAAATGAATGCTTATCAGATTCATAATTTGCTGGATTAGGTAGACTGGGAGTGTTCTCACTGGGAAAGCACCCTGCTTGATGATCTAAAAAAAAAAGAAAAGAAAAGAAGGTAAAATCATTTGTCGTTTACCATAAGGATAAATGCTGTAATAAGTAATTGTTCTCTGAGTAGTAGCTTCTCAAAAATGTCATTTCATTCCTTTTTTGAATGTTGCACCAATTTGAATATTCCCAAAAGGCAGTAGTATGCCTTCAGCATGAATAAGATGATTATAGGATGACAGAATTTTTCTTGAGAGCCATTTCAAGAGTCATTATATACACTTTGTCAAGTTGCAGTTGGAAGCCAGATGCACGAGGCTATGAGACTAGTATTTCAAATAAAACAGAGTACGATAACTATGGAGATTGACCAGTTGCAAACTGAAAAGGAAAGTCTGCATGTTAGATTTTTAAATTTTTACTTTCACACCCAAGAGTACCTGACCTAAGCTTGATAGAGGCTATGCCCATGGACTTCTCAGTTCTCCTTCATGTCTCTCATTGATGTCCAGGGTAGGACGATCAGGCAGCAGTGAGGCAATATGCACTCTCCGTCCTGCATAGGTCTCAATAATCAGGCCACAAGTAATCTTTTTGTCCCCAATTGGCTGTAATGAACACAAATTTAACACTTTCAATTTCTATAGTCTCATATCAATAGAGAAATTTTTGTAAGTATCTTAAAAAAAAAAAACTACACCTGAGGAAAATAAATTTGCTCTTTAGGGGAAAAAAGAGTTACCTCGATGTGCATTTAGTGTTCAAGCTGTCCATAGACAGAGGTTGTTGCTTGTGACAAAAAAACAAAAAAAAAAAAACAAAGCAAAACAAAAACAGACAGAAAGAAAGAAAGAAAGAAAAGCAACCAAATATCAGGTGACAATGGATGTGCGTTCATTATTGTTTTTTGATGAACAAAATTGAAGGTGAAAATTATGTCATACTGTCATAGGGAAATGTGCTAGAAAGTGGCAAAAACCAACAGAAAATATTGTTGATTCATTATGTATTTTTTTAAGTATCCTCTTCTGAATCCTGAGCTGCCCATCTGGACTGCTTAAGTTTGGAGTTAGATGGACTCTGGTTAAGCATGAGGAATACTGATTTATTCAGCTATTTAGTCAACAAATACCACATACCAGGCCCAATGCTACACCCAGGTGATACTGGAGTTCATGAGGTAAGTAAAGTCACCGAAGTCCTATTCTAATGGGTCACATATTCTAGTATGTATGTACTAGAGAGAGTGATCTCTTGGGGGAGTGACACTTGTCCTGAGTCCAGGACAGTGAGAAAGAAGAGTTGCTGGACAGAGAGATCCGCAAGTAGAAAACCCAGGGGAGGAGAACAGGTTGGTATATCTGAGGAACTGTATGAAGCCCTACGTGGGTGGCCCAAGTGTTAAGGGTAAACAAGGGAGTTTTGTTGGATGAGGTCAGAGGACAGTGAGCATTCATCTAGTGGTAAGACATGCATCCTTTTTTTTTTTTATTTTAAAAGTGTAAGTGAAAATATGGTAAAAATCTAATGCAACTAACAACTTTTGCCATCACTAGGCTATTCCCACGATGCTTTGATAAGCTAGCCTGACACCGGAAGACAAGAATTGCTGTCGTATTAGCATTGCTTTGCCTGATACACCCTGCTCTGCTGGATGATTTGGAGATTTAAGGAAAGGTCACCTGAGGTACAGGCTGAGGCTATCACAAAAATTCTGACACGAAGAGATTAAAAGTTTTATATTTTTTAATATAGGGGAAATAAATGGTACCAAAAAAATCTGAGGATTTGGTTCTTAAGGAGAAATCACTTCACTCATCTAGATAACGCTCGATAGTACAAGTGGAATGTGAGAACGTGAGTCATCATTCTCTTCATCTTTTCTCCCCCAGTTCTTGCACAGAATAGGCTTCTGGATACAACATCACACCTTTCAAATACTCAAACATAGTAAATGTTACCAAACAACTTTTAGAATGAAGAATTTTTAATCTAGACTTTGAGAATTCAGTGAACTTTTTGAAATTGGATATACATAATTTTGTATACCTGTGTGTGTGTGTGAGTGTAAGACTTTACAGCAGAGTGGGCTATCAAGTCAAGTAGATTCCAGAATCATATTACTTGGGTCCAATCCTAGTTCCGCTACTTATTAGCACGTGACCTCTGACAAGTTACTTATCTGTGCCACCATCTCTTCATTTGAATGATGGATACAATAGTATTTCCTACCTGATATAATCAGATGCTTAAATGATTCAATGAGTATCTAACACATAGTACAGAGCCTAGACCATAAGCAACATTTCTTATTATGTGAATTTTTCTTGGAAGAATTGATGCAAAACACTCTTGTCCCTCATCCCAAATAAAAATAGTATGAACAACTGTCTGAATACTTCAATAAATATGATTTTTTTAAAAAGTGGCAATAGGCTAACCTGTTGAGGTAATTAAAATATCATCTTGTGCATGTTATTTCCTTTCTGAGGATATTCTGATCTTGTTTCAGAATCACTAAAGTTAAATTCTTACCTTCCTTTATTATTAATTTCTGTGTCATATTAAAGATTTCATTCTAGTAAAATAGTAATAACTACTTAACCTTGACACCTACAGCCAATACAGAATTATCTATCATGGAGGAAAAAAGTGTAGTGAGTTTAAGTAGAATTTTAGAAATAATCTTCAGTTAAAACAATTACAGTTTAAAAAAAGTACTCTGTGTTTTTTCTTTAATAGTCTTTTCTAGTGAACTCTCACTCTGGTAACCTTTTGCTAATTCTAAAATAGAGAGCACTCTCCATCGATAAAAACTCCAAACTTGTGCACATCAATGGTTGTGCTGAAGAGAGGGCTTTCTGAAAGCCTAAAGAGAAAAGTGGTCCTTTGAGTTGCATTTTCTTTTTCTGTTTGACATTTCCAGATAAGCCTAGGACCACGACACCCATCACGACTGTGTCTGAAGCCTGTGTGTCTTTCTGTGTGCTGAGTTCTGTAGGTATGATAAAGCTGAGGCGTGCCTTGGTGCACACAACGGGCAAAATGTCACAGAAACAAAGATGCAGTGAATTTTGGACAGCTCTCAACAGTGATTTATCAATTTCTATTTAACATATAATGCTGCTGAAATACGACTTGTGTGTTTGTATGTTTGTATGCACCTAACAAACTATTTAAAATTAAATATGAAATAATCTTTTTAAATCATAGCCGGAGTTAAATAAGCATTTGTGTGCTAGTCTGGGAGTCTAACTTTTAGTCATCACATTGTCCATGAATAAAAAGCATTCTATTGTTCAAACCAACAAGTTACCAGTAAATGTCAAAACACAAACTCTTTGTAAGGCAGGAAGATCTATTAATATAGATCTATATTTCAGCAGGTACTTTTTAGTGCTTTCTCTGCCCCGTCCCCACCAACTCTCATTTCTATACTGCTTTGGCTTCGGGCAATTGTCCCATGAGTACATCACTTCATCTCTGCTTAGTCTGACTGACGAAATCTGGGACCACATCTGCTCAATTTGTCCGTACAGCAATGAATTAAGGCTACTGTCAATCGGACTCCATGCAATGGGATGAAGCCAATTCAGTACCATGGCCCCCAATCTTGATCCTGGACCCCAACCATCTGAACAAATCCCACAAACCATCGGGGTCTCACTTGGAAGTCCAGATGGCTTTCTCCTTAAGTTTCTTTATTAATCTTTCCTTTAGGCCCAGGGCAGTATTCCAGGTACAGTGGGATTCATTAGCGATTGAACAGACTCTACTTTCACCTGCAAGGAGTAAGCCTACACATTATTTATAAAAAGTCTGGCCAGTGAGTTGAGGCTGATTTGGATTCCTTCCAGGGTCAAGGTGGCATAATTGATCAATTTAACTGAAATCAGGAAGGACAGGTTTCACACTCACTTTTGTAAATGGATGACTAGCACTGTACTTTGGGGGAGGGAGGTAAATTAATGTCTGGCTTGCATATGTGGCACAGAATTCCAAGACCACACATGGTGACTCTGGAGGGAAAAAGTATTGTTTACAGATTTTGGGGTCCCCGGTGTGGGAGCTATGTCATTCAGGGGGCCCAGGTTGACAGCCCCTAAGGCAGTCTCCTAGGTAGCTGATGGGTCATAGGATTCCTAGTTCTATTCAAATAATTGAGGCTCGTCCAGTGTTCTGAAGGCAGTCAGTCCTATATATTTTGTTTATCCATGTCACCACCCAGGGAGTATTCACTACCCCATGGCGTTTCTGAGAATAGTGAGGTGGGGCACAGAGAGACATCTGGAGGTGATCTGCATGGGAGGAGCTGGAACTGAGGCTATTTGCTTTATCTAGTAAACTCTCAGTGAGGTTAAAAGCAACCACAATGGAATCACATGGAGATGATAGACCCATACGTCAACTAAATTTGAGGAATGTGCAATACAGCTATATCAGGGTGTCTTCTCTCACAAGGAAGGTTCCGGGGGGTGATTCTGAAAGATGAAAAATCACTGATGGTCCTCTGTCCTTTGTCTTCCCAGATCTGAGGTGCCTCCTCCAGGTTGCTGGGCTGTTGTTCTCCCTCTATTGCAACAAAATTGGAGTGTTCCATTTCAGTGACTATAATACCATTTTCTGATGATCCTCCAACTCACACCCAAACACTTCATCTTGAAGTAGGCTCACCAGACATACCATTTAAAATGGGACAGACAAGAATGGTACTGTCCTACATCACAGGGTACATTTAGCCAGCCTACTGACACCTTGAATTTAGCCCAGTTGGACTAGGCTCACCATATGTACAGTTTGAAATGGGACAGTCCATTGTTTTCTGTTCCATTTTAAATGGTACATCTGGTCAACCTAGTCTCACTGGGGTAAAATCAAGCTGTCAGTAGCCTGACCATACATACCATGTGAAACAGATAGTACTGTTGTCTTCCGTCCTGTTTAAAATGGTACGTCTGCTCAGTCTATCTTGAAGGGTCAGGAGCAAGAGGGACAAAGGCATCTTTATAAGAGAAGTCACATTAGGTGGTGAACTGATTATACATCAAGTTGACAATGCACTGTAAAATTGTATGCCTGAAACCTATGTAATCCTTGCTAACAGATGTCACCCCAATAAGTCTAACAATAAAAATGAATTTAAAAAAAAAAGACTTAATCAAAGGATTAATTTTGAATTTCTAAAGCACCTTTTGGCCCTGCCTCAACCTGAAGAACTGTGTCAACCAGGCTGAGCTGGTGGTATTTTTTCAGTGAAGAGAGGCACATTTGTCCCGAATTTTCAACATACATCTATATAACGTCTAACCCTTTCCATCCTGATCATCACCTGAGAAGCGGGTGGGAGAGGGTGCTCTCTTTCTAGGGACAGTTATGCTCAGTGACTGCATTGCCTTACCACAACGTGCAGGCCAAGGTCTGATGAGGAAGGGAGAGATCTTTTCAAGTCGGGTTTTGAGGAGGCTGTTCTCCCATTCAATAATATCTGCAAATAGTAGATTCCTGGAAATAGACAGTATTGGAATTCCATCTCACACTTTGACTATCAGCCCACAGTTGAGTTGCTTTTGCGATAAAATGTGCACAATTGTCAGACTGCAAATTGCTCAGAAAGCCTAAGACGTGACACAGATTAGTTTCAGTGGCCACAGTGGTGTGACTGGAGGTGGTGAATTGGACTGGAACAGCAACAACACTCTAACCCCAAAACGTGTCAACAGTGTAAGGTACCACTGACAGATTTTAGAAGGGTGAAAGGTCAGACATAGCCACTCTGCCAGGAGTGGGTGTGAACAACTGCTCCTGCGATTTAGCCTCCCTCACTGCATGACAGATGGGTCAACTCCAACAGGCGTCACACGTTTGGTCTTCAGTGGTGGCCTCTACATCAGAAATGTGAGTTACTTTGTGCTCAGTGTGCAGAGGTGGCTGCATGACAAGTCTGGTATAAGGATAAATGAAGGCTGCAATGGAGGCAATCTGGGGGTACAGGCACGATTAGCACCTTGATTCCAGTTCACCTCTTCAGAGAAACCCTGGAGAGTTAGCAACTTTTCACCAGGTGCAGAGAAAGGGATAAACGTTCCCCAAGAGGAATACCTGTCACATTTTCACAAAAAGCAAGATGCCTCTGAATGCACCATTTGACAAAGAAGCTTCTTTGGCCCTAAGAACTAAGTTGGTTATGGAGTCTGAGCTGATCAAATTCCAAATGGGAATCGTAGACTGGAGAGTCACTGGCTGCTACAAATCAGACATCTAAGTTCAACAAGGCCCAATAGCAGAACAAGAGCTGCCTTTTAAAACTTATGGATCTGGCCACCATGTCAGAAAGGTGACAAGTCCAAAAACTCAAGGGGCACCTCCAGATGGAAGCTGCCTTCCTTTTCTAGCCTCCATTGGGAAAATGGTCCCAGAGACTAGAATTTTAAAGAGCTTATTAGAATTGTGGGGTCTCAAAGGTAGAGATGTGCACAGCCTTCTGGTGCAGCCTGTTGGGTTGGTTCCCACTCATGGGGTGCCAATTTGGGAGTTAGGTAATACAATAGGCTCTTCGTTAACCGGAACCCAAGCAACTGGCACTCTCATGCAACCAGCAAAAAAATTTTTGTCAGTTGCTTGAGAGTGCTGGTTGCTTGGGTTCTGGTTAATAGAAAGTCTACTTTTTTTTTTTTATCCAGCATCTACCAGTCCCCATGGGTGCCACTTAACTGAGAGTCTACTGTAAAAAAGACCAAGTAGAATGTTGAAGTGAGCGTTATAGTGTACAAAGATTCCAATTAAGATCCTGGCCGGCTCTATGGTGGAGGACTGAGAGAGCAGAGTTCGATTGCTAGAGGCATTGAATAGTGTAAACCCAGTTATGTACCCGCAAGACATTTATGTGGTGTGGATTCCCCTAAATTTTGTAAAGGTTTATCAGTTACCCTGCTGGCAGAGGTGTGGAAACACCATAGTTAAGGCCATGGAGACCGGAGCTTCGGACTTGCCTCCTAACAGGACATTATCTATGGAATGAAAGCTCTGGAAATGAGAGGGTAGAGGCACTCATGCTAAGTCTTGAACCAGCCACTGGTGACAAATGGTAGGGAAGTTTATTCCCTTTTTACATGCTGCTCCTCTCAATCAGAAGAATCTCCTCTGACATCTATGCAACAGGGATACATAAGCATGTATCTCACCAAATGTAATATTCAGAAGCAGAAACAAAAATGGACATTGAATTGGAACAGAAGATATGCTCATAAGGCACCATTAGCCTCTCAACTGCACCAAGAACCCTTGACAAATCACACCAGGTGAATCCAGTTCCTCAGGCACCTGGTTGGGTGGTGGTTTTGATTTTGCTGTCCATGCTCCAGGGATCTGTAAAATCTTGAGTCCCTCCCTTGACAGAGGTCCTGAGCATATTCATAGATTTATACCATCTTGAATCCCCTTGGGGATAGGAACCCTTGGCCCAACTGCTAACCATATTTTTTCCTCACAGAACTAAGGTCAGGGAATGGGAGAGAGTGTAATCAGGAGATACTGAAGGAGAAAGTAGCTCCGTGCCAGAAAACAAGGCACAGTGGCTGTTCATGGCTTATCCAGGGCTTTCCCTTCACCCAAAGCCCAGAACGAGTTTTGTGGACCCCTCTTGACCTCTTCTCTCCAGCTTGGAGTTAAGTCTGCTACAGTTTTATGAATGTTGGCCAAAGACATGAGCTTCCTGATTCAGACACGAAGAAATTTATTATTCATGGGACAGCAGAGCTTAATGTTTCCACTTGCCCCTGAAATCTCACAGGAATGACCCAGAGGGGCCCAGGTTGGTGCTATGCCCACAATGGGTTTGTGTCACAAGTGAGGGATCCTGAACTTAGGAAACCCCCACCTATTTTTAGGGGTTGTAACCAAACTTTGGCCACAGAGAGAGACACTATCTTTATTGTATTAGCTAGCAAACAAATGTGTCCCCTGCTCCAAAAGGAAGACAGAAGTCTCTTTCTTCCAAGGCTGTTCTCTACACAAACATACTTGAAGAGATAGACCATAACAAATGGCTGTTAGTGACTCTGATTGCAAGAAGTGGCGATATGGGAATGACCCACAGAGAAATGTGTCCCCACACACTTAACTCATCATTCTGTTGGGATGATTAAATGAGGTAAAATGGCTTATAAAGCATTTAAGAAATATTAGTTATTGTTATTATAATTCTTATAGAAGCTAGCTTCCTTTTTAAAAGACATTTCATTTATTAAGTTTTATAACCTTCTGTGTAAGAAAAATACAACTACATACACAAGTAATGTTTTGAAAGCTAGAAGCACTATGTATGCTTACATATGGTAAAAATGATATTCAAGTCTAATATATTATAGAAAATTGTATAGATGGCATATGTAAATATAAGATACCTCCTAAACTCAACACTCAGTGTGTTAATATGGTTCGGTTTTATTACAATTATAACATTTCTAATTGAATGCTTTAACTTGATAAATGATTAATATGTTATTAGCAAATATTTTTCTTAAGAAAGCAGATAATGTTTTGTATTGTTTCCAAAGCCAAGTGGTACTTTTTTCCTGTGTTTTTGTTTTTTTTGCTTTTTACAAACATAGGTATTTCTTAGTCTCTTGTACATGTATAAGTTCTTAATTTTTCAAAGTTTGCAAATATTTTTCTACCAAGCTTGTCTGACCTTTGGCCTCTGGGCCACATGTGACCCAGGACGGCTTTGAATGCGGCCCAACACAAATTCGTAAACTTTCTTAAATCGTTGTAAAAATTATGCACGCACCTTTTTTTCAGTTCATCAGCTATCGTTAGTGTTAGTGTACTTTATGTGTGGCCCAAGACAATTCTACTTCTTTCAACGTGGCCCAGGGAAGCCAAAAGGTTGGGACGCCCCTGGATTCTTGACCATTGCTTCTCCCCATCTCTAACACAGTCTCGCAGCTTAAGCATTGGACTTAAGGTTTGTAAAAATTTTTGTGAGAAAAATAGCACCTGTTTTTATAGTGCCACTTCTTAAGTTGGCCTTAATATCCTTTTTTAAAAATGTTTTCATTATGTAAAATTTTAAAGCTATACAAAAGTAGAGAAAATAATCTGTAATGAACTTTGTTTATCCATCGTCCAACTTCTATAATTATCAATCCATCACTAATCTTGTTTCCTCTCAACTCCCAGGCAACAGCACAACGCTCCTCTCCCAAATGATTTTGAAGCTAGTCTCAGATGGAATGTTATTTTACCTGTAAATATTTCAACTGATCTCTCTAATACTTGAGGAGTGATTTTAAAAGACAGCCACATACCCTAATCACACCTAAAACTTAATAATAATTTCTTAATATCATCAAATATCTAGTCAAGTTTACATTTCCCCAGTTACCTTATAATTTAGTTTTTATTTCCATTCAGTTGTTTCATTTAATAATTAATGAATAAATTTAAATTGGGATCCAAATAAAGTCCCTACGTGGAGATACATGTCTCTCAGGCCTCCTTTAATCTATTTGGTTCAACTTGGCAATTTGGTCATTGTTGTTATTGTTGAAGAATCCAGATCATGTGTTCTGTGGGGTTTTCCACATACTGGATTTTCCTGATTTTATTCCTGTGGCTTCATTTGTCATATTCTCTGTTCCTTGCATCTTTTACATCAAGAGATCTGATAAGATTCAAGTTCAGTTTTGGTTTTTAGTGGTTTCTTTTGATGAGACAACCCAAAGGTGAAATTGTGTAGGAGATGAGGCAATCACCAACTGGTGATCAGTGTCAGAACCATGATTTCATAAAGGCTTACAACATGGAGCTATTCTAAATTAATTATTTCTATCAGGAGAAACTTCATCAGTGATTTATTTGGTTCTCCTGTGGTACTGTTTTTAAAGTCAGGATAATTGCTTACATCTTTCCCTTTATTTACATTATGATGAAATGGTATCTTAACATTCAAAGTGACCAAATAGTTTTCTTCAAGTATTATTATAAACTCACAAATTTAAGCATATTTGATTTTCTAGGCAAGACAGGTTTGTTTTATCTCTCCTGATGATTAAATTATTCCATGTTTGGCTGTTGAGATTGGCTGCTACGTCTTTTGATAGCGAAGTATCTTTATTTTTATGTAATAAGATGCTCATGCTCATTTTATACATTTCCTGCCCTAGATCTGGAATTGGCCATTTCTCCAGGAAGTCTTGTATTCTTTAATGGGAAATATATTATAGGCCACGTCATGGCATCTCAAGGGGAGAAAACACGCACTCCAGATCGGGCAATCCAGGAGACTAGTAAAACACTGGATCGTGTTTGATACTAGCAAAGCAGGAAAAATAGATGTTAGAGGAATACCTGCTTTCCTGCTTTCCTCACTAGATCATAATATTTGCTGTCTCCAAAAAGCAAAAGAAACATGTAAGCCATTGTTTGTTTCAGATAGGTGAACACAGTAGTTACTCTGCCTGAGTACACACTTAAAACTTCAGGTTGTTTATTAAGTGAAAAACTTCAGTAGTGCCCTTCAATACCCCTTTAAACTGGTTTTGCGTTAAGAAGATGTTTTAAAAACCAGGTGCAGTTTCCTATTGATGTGACTAATTTAATAATGTTCCTCTTCATTTGATTTACGCAGCCTCATTTGAACTGCGTGCTCTAGCCTGTTTTAAGCCTGATACCCTATTTTGGTCTATTTCTGTGCGTATGAAACTAAGGAAAGAGCAGAAGTGAGCACAAATGTGTGTCCCCAGTGCGGGGGCAGCTCAGCATTTGGTGACCTGCAATCTTAGAGCCTGCCGATGGGCAGCTTCTGGCTTGGATGTGCATGTTGATGAGACTCCATGACAAATCTAATGGAAAGCTCTGGCTAGCTGATGCGTAGCTGGCCTCTTGCCCTCACTTAACACACAATGCATTCCTCATTCCACATACCATCGTCTATTTATGGATTCTGTTCAGACTAACTCAGAAAATAAGATTTATTTTTCTGGCTGCTTTAATAAAACTGGACAGACACATAGGAGAAGGAGGGAAAGAATTGCCCAAGCGCTCAGGTACATTTCAGCATACAGATGGTAAGTATAGGAGGTGTTAGTTGCAGAAAAAAAAAAAAGAGTTGATCATGAAGATTTGCTTGAGTGAGTTTTGATTTTGTTTCCAGCAGACCTGCTCACATGGCATTGTTTATGCAAATAGACCCTCTTTTCAGAAACCGTCTGGCTTCAGCAAACCCCTGTCAGTAGAGCATAAAAGCTAAGTTGTACAGCAGCAGCTAGCAGACCAGAAAGGCTGGCTCAACGCAGCTATGGACGTGATCTGCAGGCAGGCAGGCTGACAGAGGAGCCATTCTTCTTGGGCTTCCAGTGCTGTGCACAGAGGCAGCAGACCCTGGAGGAGGCAGAAAAGCCTGGAGAATCAGACAGTCACCCTTCTGCTAGAGAAAAAGAAAAACCTCAAGTAACAGTAGCCCAGGATTTTATACCCAAGTGCCCTGAAAAGACAAAAACAGATTTCATCCTCTTCACTATATTTGCATTGGCTCTGAGACATGGAGATATTTTTGTGTCTCTGTTTTTCCATCTTTTACTTCTCTTAGATAAGATTTAGGGAAAGAAAGAAATAGAATGGTAAAATCACTTACAAAATATAAAACAAGCTTTTGCTTCCACTTTCTTTTTTATTTGTATCCTGACAAGCATTTCTTATAGAAACAAATAAGTAAATTTTTATTCACATCAATGGCAGAGGTGAAATGGGAAGTCTGACTTTTTTCCCTTAGTAATCTGTATTTTCCTGGACAGTGTGCTGGGCACAAAAAACTGGAAATCTCCATGTTATTTTATTGCAGTTTGCTTTGATTTATGTGTGCTTATATGCATAAATAGATGGATCTGTCAATACTCATATATATTGTTTTTACATCATTCAGTGATTATTTTAAAAACATAAATATTGCACTCTATGAGACATGACAATTAAGTTTACAGACTCATTCTAGAAAAAGTGCTACATATTTCATTGCTGAATATCATTACGGTCACCTTCAAAGTACTCCCGTTGGGAAACTGTGCCAGCACCTAGTCCATCCTTCAAAGCAATTTGGGAACTCTTTCTCTAGAATGGCCATCAGAGCCGTCGTCTTATGACCCTTGATGTCCTAAATATCATCACAATATCTTCCTTTCAATATTTCCTTTATCTTTGGGTAAAGAAAAAAGTCACTGGGGACAAGATCAGGTGAGTAGTGAGAGTATTCTGGTACACTTACTTGTGTACTGGCTAAAAACTCCCTCACAGACAGTGCCGTGTGAGCTAGAGCATTGTCGTGATGCAAGAGCCATGAGTTGTTGGTGAAAAGTTCAGGTAATTTTTGTCTAACTTGTTCACGCAGCCTTTTCAGTACTTCCAAAGAGTAAACTTGGTTAACTATTTGTCCAGTTGGTACAAATTCAGAATGAACAAGCCCTCTGATATCAAAAAAGGTTAGCAACATTGTTTTGACTCTTGGTTTGAACTGACAGAACTCTTTTGGTTGTGGAGAATTGGCTGACTTCCATTGTGCATTTGGACGCTTTGTTTCAGGGTCGTATTGGTACACCTGTGTGTCATCACCAGTGATAACAGGACCCAAAACATCATCTTGGCTCTCTAAAAGGTGTTGGCAAACTTGGACTCTCCTTTGCTTTTATTCATTGGTGAATTCCTTCTGGACCATTCTTGCACACACCTTTGTCACGCCAAGATTTTCAGTTAAGAATTTCCTAACTGTCCCTCTATCAATGTTTACTTGGTCTGCTGTGCTTCTCATAGTTAGCCGACGATTTTGACGCACGATTCGACGAATTTTTGCAATGTTTTCGTCAGTTCTGCCTGTTACTGGTCACCATGACCTCTTTTCATCAGTGACACTTTCTCTCCCCTCAGAAAAACATTTAATCCATTTGCACTCTGCTGTTTTCTTCATGGCATTATCCCCATAAACTTGGGCTAACATGTCCCTGATATCACTTCCGCTCTTGCCAAGTTTAACAAGAAATTTAATGTTTGCTCTAATTCAAGCTCCGACATTCTCGTGACAGCACACAAAAACATGCAACAACAATAATGAACAACACTCAGCAAGACACGGCCACACGTCGACATGAACCCAGTGTGAGACACAGACACACCAAGGTTATGACATCTTACCGAGTTGTTTGTACAGCGCTGCCACTGTAAGTGCATGGTGGCAAGTTCCCTAACTTACAGTCAGACCTAGTAGTAACATTGACTTTATAAATCAAGCAGCAGGGAACAAAAATAATCACATAAATTCTGAAGTATATTTTGGTTCCCATAAAAGATTATGTTGTTTTTCACTTTGTGAAAAACACAGATTTTCCCAGACAATTTTCTTGAAAGCTAGGAAGCATAAAATCAAAGGTGCTTAAGGTACTTCTTATCAATAGACTGGGTAACAGTTGATTTAATTTTTCCTAGGCATCATTTATTATAACTTGGTTTAGGAAAAGCTCCAATTTTCATTTTTTCTGGATGAGTGAATTTTTTCCCTTAATTCAACACATCAATATATGCAATCATATAGACTGTGTAATGTAATGTAATTGTGGATAAACACAAAAAACATTGGCACTCCAGTAATGAATATATGTTTTTTACTTCAATATAGGGTAGTGTTTATTGCATCTATTCTTGCCATGTCTTTCAGAGTATTATTTATTTTTTAAACTAGTATAGAAAGCCATCCATTCTAGTCAGAAATAAAATAAAAAATAAAACTCCAGACCAAGGTACACCAAGGAAATGAATAATCTAATTTTAATTGTTCTGCCTTTCTTGCTTCTGCTGCCTTACAGTGATGATGAAGTCTTGTAAGTGTTTTTTAAGGGCATTGTGCCATCACAACTAAGAAGTTCGCAAAGCTTTGCCTTTGTGATGCATGGACATCGCTGGTCCATACGCAGGCCTTAGAAGCACATCTTTTTGAATTGCACAATCTAAAAGAAAAAGTAAATAGGAAAGGGAGTGGCATCCTCAGCATTTTACAGGCCTACCATCCTTTGGATATATTATCACCTTTGCTTTCCTTAATCACCTGCAAGAATCACAACGGACATTTTCGGGAGTAAGTTGAGGACTCTTTAGTAGGGTTATTTTCCATCTGCTAACCATTTGGATTTTGCATATCAATAAAAAATTAATAAACTAATTTCAGGCGTATATGACACAGTTAATGTGGAAGGCCTATTGTTAGGAGGGAAATAGTATATTCTTATCAGTGGATTTAAACAGCTATTCATCATTTTTAAAGGGCAATTATTTGGAATCCATTAAACTGGAATTCATAATACCCCTGCACAGTGAATTTTAAATAGAAATCTGTATTTAGATGAAGGAATACATTAGTGTAAGTCATTAGAGCAGTGAAAATCCATGACTTGTTCATTTTTCACTTTTTTTTTTCAGATAATATGAAGCAGCAGGCATGTTGCTCCTTCAGTGAAACCACACAGAACACTAGGCACTCTTTTCATGGCTAATGATGTTTCAGTCCTGTTTTTTAATTTTCATGTTCCAGTTTTTCTAATTATTACACATAAAAATGAATCACCTCATGGCACTATCAGTGATCAAGAGAAAACTGCTGACTCCAAAACTGGGGCACCTCCTCAAAGGTGTGGTTTTCCTGGCAATAACCTGGGCGTCTACATCCTGGAAGTTACCCCTGCAGATGGCCTATCCAAGCTCGTGAGGGATCTACGTGAACAATTACACAATTTCCGGTAGGGCAGGGAGAGCTCGGTTTTAATTAACAAAAATTTAAATTACAGAACATTCAAAGATAAATTTAGAGCCAATAATTTTAAATAATATGACAATATTGGCTGTTGGACCAATTTTAATACATGTGCCAGAAACACGTGTAGTTGTTATTTTTATGCATATATGTGCAAAAGCCCTGCTTCTGTTACTGTAAGGGGATAGAAGAGCTCGGATACCAAATCTAACCTAGTCAAGCAATAAATTTTACACTATCAATTTACTTAACATCCCTTTTCCCCACATATTACTGTGCTAAATAAATTACAGTCCAGGCTGTGTTAGAATAAATGCCAATTCTGAATTAGTGTGGACTGGTAGAAAGTTTCCTGCGTAACCTCTCTATTATATTCTCCCAGCTTGAACTTCTGTTACCATTTATGTGGTAGTTATTTTTATTGACTTCCTCAGTACATGTATTTGGCAAAGGGAAAATTAGAAAACCACAGCTAAGAAAGATGAAGATAAAAAAGGCCTCACTAACCTGGACTGTTCTAAATAAGCCTTCGTTAAGCTTCTTGCTCTGCACCACCCTGCCCAACACACACAGGCATTCCTCCATTCCGTGCAAACCTTAATGACACAACCTAATGTAAAGGCAACTAAAACAATAGTCATACGCTCCACGTGTGTGGACGCATGCTGGCAACACATCAGATTGCTAAAAAACAAAGCATATGGCCCTATGACTTGCAATCTCATTTGGAATGGTGTGAACTCAGTCTGTTCCAGCACCCACACTACTGACATTTTTCTTGACAAGAAATACAGTTTTGAACACATGAACAAACATGTGCATTTGCTTATATGTGCATGTACACACAAGCAAGTACACACTTATTTGCATAACTTATATCAAACCAAATCTCACACTAATAAACATGTAAGTGAGGTAACACTGATTTATAGACAGCAATTACTAAAGTTCAGAGGATCATAAGCCATAGCATTGCTATTTGAAGTCTTGGGTAATATACAGTCATACTAACAGTAGTGACTAGTGATGTCACTATATAATTGTTGCAAAGGCAACAAGAAACCCAGCCAAGTGTTGAAGTTTGTGTTTGTGGCTGCTTTGGACTTTTTTAGATGTACTTTTATAATGGTTAATTGGTTTTATTTTTCTAATTTGAATAGATAAATTTAACCTTACTTTCTTAATTCACAAATTAAAGCTAAGTATTTGCTAAGCAACTTTTGAAAAGGCATTAAACTATATGTGTTACATATATTGTATATCAGGAGTCCCCGGTTAGGAACCCAGCTGGTGCAGCAGGAGGTGAGTGGCCTGCATGGGAATGAAGCCTCATCTGTATTTACAGCCATTCTCCATCCTAGCATTACAGTCTGAGCTCTACCTGCTGTGAGATCAGCAGTGGTATTAGATTCTCATAGGAGTGAGAACCCTAGTGTGACCTGCACATGTGAGGGATCTAGGTCACGTGCTCCTTATGAGAATCTAATGCCTGATGATCTGAGGTGGAGCTGAGGTGGTGATGCTAGCACTGGTGAGCAGCTGCAAACACAGATTAACATTAGCAGAGAGGTTTGACTGCACAGAGATCATAATAAATCGATTGCTTGCAGACTTATATCAAAACTTTATCAGTGATGGCAAGTGACAATTAAGCTGCATCTGGTGCCAGGCTTTAAGTTATAATCTAATACATATTTTAGTCTGTGCATGACCTGCCCATTATTTTACTTACCACTTCCATCTGTGCCTCTTTTGTGCACTGTGCACTTGCTTCAGACACATTTTTGTAAGCCCACAAGATAACACTAGCCAAAAATGAGTAAAAAATAAGGTAATTGGAGAGCTTCTTTAGAAGGGGGGAAAGAACCCATGATGAGACAGCAGAAGACTCTAAGACTACCAACAAAAAGAAAACTGCATTTAAAAGAAAATACCAAGAGTCCTACTTAAATTATGGGTTCATTGCAATAGGTGATTCACATTTCTCCAAGCCCATTTTGAATAATATGTGGCAACTGGCTATCCAATGAAGCCATTAAAACTTCAGAACTGCTTCACCACATAGAGACCAAGCACCTTATATTAAAAGAAAAGCCTTTGGAGTTTCTCTAAAGGAAAAAAATGTGAACACAAAGAATAGAAGCAATTATTGAAGGCCACCACTTCATCAAATGTGTCTCACTGAAAGCATCACTCTTAGCGGCTAACCGCATTGCTAAAGCCAGGAAGCCTCCACTATGGGTGACGAGTTGATCCTGCCTACTGCTAAGGACATTTGTTGTGAACTTTTAGGAGAGGCTGCAGTCCAAAAGGTAGCATGTATTCCTCTTTCAGCTAGCACCATAACTAGATGAGTTGATGAAACAGTAGAGGACACTGAGGCACAATTGTTCGAGAGGATTAATGAGTCACCGTAGTATATGCAATCCAGGTTGACGTGTCTACCAATGTTGACAACAAGGCTCTTGTTTTTGTGCAATGTTTTTCAGGAAGATGTGCATGAGGCTATGTTATGTGCACTTTTGGTGTCAACCAACACCACAGCTGCAGAACTAGTCAAGTCTTTGAATGATTACCTATCAGGAAAACTGAATTGGTCCTTTTGTGTCAGTGCATGCGTGGACGAAGTGGCTGCCACGACTGGATGGCTTTCTGGTTTCACCTTCGGGTCAAAGAGGTCGCTTCTGAATGTGAGTCTACCCACTGTGTCCGTAGAGAAATGCTGGCTAGCTGAAGAACGTCACCAGAAATTTTGTAGGATGTGACTCAAATGATCAACCACATTAAAATACGTGCTCTTAACTTCCATCTGCTCCTGCAGCTCTGTGAGGAGATGGACACAGAGCACACACATCATCTCTTACACACAGAGGTGAGACGGCTTTCTAAAGGCAGGTCACTGGCCAGAGTTTTTGAGTTACATGAGCCTCTCCAGAGTTTTCTTTTATAAAGACAGTCACCACGGGCAGCATATTCCAGTGACAGAATGGGTCGCAAAACTTGCTTACTTGTGTGACATACACAACCTGCTCAACAAACTCAATCTTGTCACTTCAGGGGAGAATGACAACTGTGTTGAAGACAGCGGATAAAGTGGCTAAATTCAAAACCAAACTGGAATTATGGGGGCAACAAGTGAACGTTGGGATTTTTGACGTTACAAATATTAGCAGAGATTTTGGAAGAGACTGAGCCAGGGCCTTCTTTCTCTCAGCTGGTGCATGATCACCTATCTCAGCTTTCAAAAGAATGTGTGCCTTACTTCCCAAACACAAAAGACCCTGGAATGGGGAAGGGATGGAGTCGCGACTCATTGGTGACTGAGCCAGGTGAATCGCCTTTGTCCGTGCTAGAAGAGGAACAACTGCTTGAGATCACAAATGACGATGGCCTTAAAAGTATGTTTGAGACAACTCCAAATCTCTCTACATTCTGGATTAAAGTCAAGGTGGAATATCCTGAGATTGCTACAAAAGCACTGAAAAGTCTGCTTCCATTTCCAACATGCCAGCTTTGTGAAGCAGGGTTTTGTGCAGTGACAGCAACCAAAACGAGATTACGGAGTAGACTGGACATGAGCACGCACTTCAGGTGTCACTGTCTCCCATCACCCCCAGATGGGATCCTCTAGCTGCAGAAAAACAAGCTTAGGCCTCCCACTGATTTTGCATTATGATGGGTTGTATAATTATTTCACTGTGTTACAATGTAATAATAATAGAAATAAAGTGCACAATAAATGTGATGCATTTGAATCATCCCAAAACCAATCTCCTGCACCCCCACTTCTGGGTCCATGGAAAAACTGTCTTCCATGAAACCGGTCCTCAGTGCCAAAAAAGTTGGGGATCATTGCTGGGTATGATGTAGACACACATGTTATATATTATATAACATACCATGTGTGTGTGCGTGTGTGTGTGTGTGTGTGTGTGTGTGTGTAAAGTTGTAAGCAGATGACCTTAATAGCTGCATTTACAGGGATGCATTTACTTGTCTTACTTTACTAGGCTACTAAACAAAATACCACAAACCCAGAGGCTTAAACAGCAAAATTTATTGTCCCACAGTTTTGAAGGCTAGAAGTCCAAAATCAAATTGTTAACAAGATTAGTTTCTTCTGAAGGTGGTGAGACAGAATCTGTCCTAGGCCTCTCCTCTGCTTTCTGGTGGTTTGGTGACAACTTTTTGCCTGCCGAGTTCCTTGACTTGTAGGTTCATTAGCCTGATCTCTGCTTTCATGTTCACATGGAATCCTTCCTTTGCACATGTCTGTGTCCACATTTTCCCTTTCATATGAGCAACAATCATATTGGATTAAGGGTCCACTCTACTCCAGCATGACCTCTTCCTAACTGAACTAATTTATATACAATGACTCTATTTCCAAGTAAGACCACACTCTGAAATACTGGAGTTAGGATTGCAACACAAGAATTTTAGGAGCTTACCATTTAACCCATAACAGAGCCTACAGATGCTACCAAAAGGCAGAGCCTTTGTGAACCAAGTTAAATGAATGGCTTTGGAAGCGGTTCGCTGTACTGAAAACTAAGCTCTCTAGCATCGCTGCTATTCTCAACTGCGGAATGGACCTGGTCAAGTGGACTAGCCCAAGGCTGCCTTTGCCCAGCACGTGGGTATTTGCTGCACCTGAGCAGCGGTCTTCTTAAGCATTACTTAGGGCTGAGATCTCCCACAATCATAGTCTAGCTGCAGCTCAGGAATACAATGCAACTAAGCTTAGAGATGCATGTTCTCATATGAGCTTTATGGTGGAAAAGATGGAAATGGTGAGGCAAGCTAAGTAACCACTCTGATGCCCTCGTGAAGACTTTTTGAATTTGAAAAATCAGTAGGACACAGACTGTTAGGGTCATGTTTTTCTGTGACAAAATGCCAAGAAGGCCATCTTGGCCTTAACATTTCATAGGTAACTTGTTTTGAAAATGTATGCTAATACTGCTAGTAGAGTTGAAAGTACACTAACCAATAACATCTTGCTATAAAATAATTCGAATAGAATGCCTACCTCTTAGAGCTAACTCAGTTCAGTAGTATTTATTGAGAAAATGGAATTTGATGATTTATCACCAATTCAGAACTCAAAGGACTACATACCTTATAAGTTTTAATTATTTTCAATCTGTCCTACTTTACCTTATTTATTTTTACTGAATTCATTGGGGTGACATTGGTTAGTACAATTACATAGGTTTCGAGTGTACATTTCTATATTATATCATCTGTATGTAGCACCGTGTGCTCATCCCCCAGAGTCAGTTCTCCTTCCATCACCATGTGTTTGACTTCTCCTTCCTCCTCTTACAGTCACCTCCCACTTACCCTCTGGTAGCACTGAACTATTGCCCATGTCTATCACTGTCTCTTCGTCTTGTTCATTGGATGCTTTGTTTTATATCACACATGAATGAAATCATATGGTTCTCAACATTTTCTCTCTGACTTATTTCACTTAGCATGATGAGCTGAACATCTACCCATGTACTATTTTAATAAAAAGTACACTGGTTTATCATCATATTTCTGATGTTGAAAGTACTAAAGTTTATGCAAATGAGAAGGTTGCACTATTTTTACTTAATAAGTGTTTATGAAATGAGTTCTGAAATCTTGTTCACTGTACATTAGAAAGCAGAAAATGACAGATGGCCCTTTGTGGGATGTAAGTTTTAAAAATACATAGTTATTTGGTGAGATGGGGACAGGTGTTTGGAAGAAGCTACATGAAAAAATCAAGAAAAGATTTAGGAAAAAATTAAAACATCATTGAGGTGACTAGAACAGATTTAGTCTGAGAAGACATTCTGCTCACTGATTAGATACAGAATATCTTCTTTATCTAAAAGGTGGGAAGATTATGTTGAACTATATAACTGGTAGAATATGAAGAACAGAAAACAAGTTCTGAATGAATTGCAAAATAACAGTTTGAAAAAGCATGTTAAATGTTGTTTAGATAAAAGAAGTACATTCAGTAAATTATCATATTATTTATTTTTCCTTGTGTTGGGATTTTATTCTTAGCTTTGGTCAATGCTACAGTTACTAAAATTAATGTTGTTTGATTAAAATTTTATATAATAGTCTTACTTTTGATAACTTAGTTACAATGTCAGTCCTATTTAGGGATATCTCACTTCTACTTTAAACATCTGTATTTGTTAGATTGTGACACTCTTATGAGAACATCATGGGCACCATCTCACAATAGTAGATAACTGCTGGCTGAGTTTTGTAAAGTCTAATTGTAAACGTTTATATAATTTCTCAACATCTATGAACAGAGTGAGGTGATCCTATCACATTATTCAGTTAAAAATGAATTGGTTACGAATTGACTAATGTTCCCCGCCCCCCCGCCCAATATATCTTGTAGCCTTAACACCTGGTCCCGTGAATGTGACCTAATTTGGAAATAGTCTCTGTAGATGCAATCAATCAAGTCTGGTGAGGTCAGTAGGGAGGGGTCTAATCAATTTGACTGATGTTTTTATGAGATGAGGAAAGTGCCTTGTGGAGAAGGAGACACAGGGGGAACACCATGTGATGACAGAAGCCGAGATGGGAGAATGCAGCTGCAAGCTCACGAACGCCAAGGACTGACTGTTACTGCCAGCAGCTAGAAAAGGCAAGGAAGAGTCTTAGGGGGAGCACGGCCTTGCGGACACCTTGATTTTGGCTTTTAGCCTCCAGACCTGTGAGAGAGTAAGTCACTGTTGTTTTAAGCCACCCAGTTTGTGTTACTTTGTTACAGCAACCCTAGGAAACAAATACATTGGGTTCTGGGCATTTAGCATTTTGCCTGACTAGCTAATGCTTGTTGTTGCAGAAACTACATGCCCATACAAATCAAATTGCAAACACCTTGAAAGCAAGTATATACTTTCTTTTTGTCTTTGGTCCCAGTTTGAAAAATCCATTATTTGCCCACATACACATAGTTTAATTCTTTGTGTAAATAACTGATTTCTTTAGCAGTTAAGGGTACACAGCACAGCCATAGTGCCTGCTTAGGCATAGTACAATTCCGTAAATGGGTGAGGTTTTCACAGGTCAAGGCTAGAGTGTTTTCAGGTGTGATCTGTGAGTTCCTTTAAGTAGACACCAAACCTGGAGCTGAATAAACTAAATAGATGCGCCACATCTTTCCCTACTCCAACCTCTTCTGGATTTCCTCTCCAAATTATTTCCATCCCTTCTTCCAAACTGAGGCACCCACTCCCCTTGATGGATGTACAAGGCTTCTTACAGAGCCTATCCAAGCCTGTCCTCTTCTATCTTCCCATTAAGGGCAAAAGCATCTGAATTGAAATGCCTATTTCCTCAGTGAGACTTACCTCAGCTGGGTGGAAGCAATTTGATTAAATCAGCTCACTTTAGGGAATTAATAGCAAACTATTTGATGTTCCCAAGGACATTTGCATTTTGAACGAGAAAAAGTATTAACATATATTTGTCATTTATTAATAGAAATTGAGACAGCACACAAAACAAAGAATTTCATGGCACAAGAAGAAATTTTGAAGAAGATGGTCTTTCACATTATTCATTATATTCTACCATTCCCTAGTAGCCTACCCTATCATTATGGTCAGGCAACCATGTTTCCCCATTCTGATCACTTGTGAGCACATGCAGGGAGACTGCAGTATGAAGATGTGCGATAACATTTAAGATGAGTATTTAGATTCACATTTGATGTTCACAGAATTTCTAGGGTAACAACATTTTTAGGGTTTACAAAAAGGTACACTCAGGTTTATATTTTGGAGTCATCTTAAATTGCGCTAATTATCGAATGTCAGAGTGCCCCAACATACTCTATGTGAAATTAAAACAAAATGCCGAAGTATTTATAAATTGTCAGGCACAATTTCATTTATTCAAACAAATTTAGTGTGTGCCCATTATGTCCCAAACACACAGTGCGGGATCAACGAGAAGTTATTTTATTGCCTTCGTCTGTGGGCAAGCATGCACACAAAGTAGGCGGTGGCATGGCGTGGGAGAGACTGAAACATACATAATCAATGATGCCAAGAAAAATAGCACATGTTTGCCAATTAGATTATTATTTCTTTTTGCCACACCACTTGTAGTTTTGTATATAATGTCCATTCTATGAAATATATAGTTTATGATATTATGTTAATCTTAGGGAGGTTTGAAATCACATGAAGCAAGGGACTGTTGTTGCGGGATGGTGTTTGGGTTAAGGCAGTACTATGGACTACTTAGTTAGATTTTAATAATTGTTTTTAAATACAGACAAATTTTACTTTGAATATATTATGAAGTAAAATTATTTATATTGTTTATATTAAGAAAATATCTTTTACATTGTATATACATCGAAAGTTTTCTATTTTTTTAAGTTTTAAATTTTTATGGAGCATTAAAGTTAAATTTTTTAAAATAAAGTCTGTTCTGATCAACTTCCTAAGAAGCTTTAGGAATTGCTTCTTTTCATTCCACATGAGACCAACTCAGGAGCTAGCATTCCCTTACTTTCCAAATAAGGTGTGATATATTAAGCATGCTAAAGGTCATGGTTTAGATTTACCCTTAAGCTTCTATCAATAAATGCTCCAGGAAAGAATTCTTTTGTTTTCAAAGGTTAATTGCATAGTTTTTCTGTGTATTTCTGTCCTTTGAGCAAATATTCAATTAGCAAATTAGTTAGATGGCTGAATGTATCTGGTTGTGTCTGTTTGCTAACTGTGAAAAAATTTTTTTCATAAGTCCACTTAAATGTATAGGCACATATAACTTGTCTATATTTTAGTATTTTGTGGCTTCCAATATAGTTTGTACCACGAAAAAAGGCTATGAGATTTGACAATTGAGTTTGCGAAATTGCCACCACACATTTATGCTGGCGGCACTGTACAAACAACTTGGTAAGGTGTCATAACCTTGGGATATCTGTGTCTCACAGCTGTGTTCATGCCAACATGTGGCACTGTCTTGCTGAGTGGTGTTCATTGTTGTTGCTGTGTGTTTTTGTGTGCCATCACAAGAATGTCAGAGCTTGAATTTGAGCAATGAAGAAACATTAAGTTTCTTGTTAAACTTGGCAAGAGTGGAAGTGAAATCAGGGAGATGTTAGTCCAAGTTTATGGGAATAATGATGTGAAGAAAACAGCAGTGTACAAATGGATTAAACGTTTTTCTGAGGGGAGAGAAAGCGTCACTGATGAAGAGAAGTCAGGGTGGCCAGTAACGAGCAAAATTGATGAAAATACTGTAAAAATTCATTGAATTGTGTGTCAAAATTGTCACCTGACTGTGAGAAGCACAGCAGACAAAGTAAACATTGATAGAGAAACAGTTAGGAAAATCTTAACTGAAAATCTTGGCACAAGAAAGGTGTGTGCAAGAATGGTCCCTAAGGAGCTCACAGATGAACAAAAGCAAAGAAGAGTCGAAGTTTGCCAAGACCTTTTGGAGAGGCAAGACGATGGTTTGGGCCGTGTTATCACTGGTGATGAAACATGGGTGTGCCAATACGATTCTGAAACAAAGCATCGAAGTACACAATGGCAGTCAACCAATTTTCCATGACCAAAAATGTTCTGTCAGTCCAAACCAAGAGTCAAAACAATGTTGCTCACCTTTTCTGATATCAGAGGGCTTGTTCATTCTGAATTTGTACCAACTGGACAAACAGTTAACCAAGTTTACTATTTGGAAGTACTGAAAAGGCTGCATAAAAAAGTTAAATGAAAACAACCTGCAACTTTCATCAACAGTTCATGGGTCTTGCATCACGACAATGCACCAGCTCACAAGGCATGGTCTATGAGGCAGTTTTTATACAGTGAACAAATGTATGGAATACCTTCCCTACTTATCTGATATGGCCTCCATTGACATTTTTCTTTACCCAAAGATAAAGAAAAGATTGAAAGGAAGACATTTTGATGACATTTAGGACATCAAGGATCATACAACAGTAGTTCTGTTGGCCATTACGGAAAAAAAGTGCCAAAATTGCTTTGAAGGGTGGACTAGGTACAGACTTTGGTGCATAGCTCCCAAGAGGAGTACTTCAAAGGTGATGGTAGTGATATTCAGCAATGAGGTATGTAGCACTTTTTCTAGGATGAGTGTGCAAATTTATTTGTCAGACCTTGCATGTCATTCAACCAATGAATATACCACATCCTGTCTTTTTTATTTTTTATCTGTCCATCTGCTAGCCTTCTTCTTATTTATATATTATTTTAAAGTAAGATAATCAGTAATGCTACTCAGTCAGAATCAAATCATCTTTGTCATTTTCTCAGGACTTTTCAGTCTAGGCTAATATTGGTCAGCGTGATGTCAGTTGACATTAGTCAAGTCACTTCACATGTTTTGGCTGTAGGTTCCTCCTCTACAAAATAAGGGGCTGGCCCTCAAGATTTTTATTTTTCTGATTTCATTTCCAGTGATTGCATTACATGGACTTCTGTGCTGGGCAGCACTGCTGCACAACACAGGCACTCCCCAGAGGATGTTTCCCCTGTGGGCTCAGGTTCAGGCAGTGATGAAATCAGTAACAAGAAGTGGTGTGAAAAACTCCCATTGGCCATGGCATGGGGGTTAGCAGACAGTGGGTGAAAGTTTGCCCTAAACTTTTGCTTATGGCAATGTAAAAAATTTATTTTATTTTTTAGTGTATGGGACTCTTTCAGATCTATTTATAAGTAGGACTTGAGGAACCAGGTAAAGAAACAACTTTCCTGTAAAGGTCTTCCCTAGCTTACACAACTTTTGAGCTACACACTTCAGGTTATCCTTTAGACATGCAAGCTTGGATGACCTGATTTCATTTTAATCGTCTCCCTAATTTATCAAATCAGGGAAGTCAATAACTGGGTTTTTATTTTGTTGCATTTTACATAAAGATGTTCGTTCAACTCAAATTGGTATCTTTGTGTGTGTGTGTCTATGTATGTGTATAAATTTATCCTGTCAACAAAGTTTAGATGAGCACATACTATGTAATCAGAGATAACATTAGATAAGCCAAGGGAGAGGGATTCATACTATTACCAAAGGAGAGCTTGACTCTCCCAAAATTTCTCACATTTGCAACAGAGAGAAAGATAACACTTCTGAAAATGTAGTTTTGAGGCCCATGTTAAATCCATGAGTGTTACTGGTCTGTGCTTCTATTAATATCTCATATGGTATACATTATAAATAGGGTGTTTTCAGTTCACCTCATAGTTTTCTAAACATGAGTACCCAGGTGTCCCTTATTAAGATAAGGCAACCAAATTAATAAAGCTTAACTGTAATAGGTCAAACTGAGATTGACAGACTGAAAGTATGAGTATGCATTAAAAATTCGACCACACTGTTACTTCTGTTTAAGGATACATTTCTGAAGACACCTATTGATCATTAAAGCTATCCTCATTCAATCTTACCTAATCACCACAGGAAGTTGGTGGTTCTCTATGTTTGCTTTTTATATTTTAGCTTTGGTATTTATTTGCTCTGGGTTTCATTTGCTGTATCTGAACGAAGATCCATTCCACAAAGATTTTTAGTAGGTCAGTTGTTGGTAATTGATTCAAACTCAATGAATCAATTGTCTCTGATCTGGATAGCTAGTATTAGCACTTTGCACTAATGGACACAACACATTTTAATAAAAACTATTTTTTCACTGTCTAAACTCTGCTTTCTGAAACAAAGCACAGTGGTATGTAAGAACCACGGAAAAAATTGAGACAATGATACCTAATACCCAAACAGTCCTTTTTAGGCTGATCATATGCTGTTTCCTGCTTCTCTTACTCAGAGGCTGTCCCTGTAAAGTTACTTTTTGTCATGTGACTGTGTTTTAAGCCCAACCTAAAATTCTAACGTGAGTAAGACATTGGGTCAAGATGGCCAGTTTTGTGTGGGTCACTCCATAAGATTAATCCTTAAAAAGATGCATATTTACATAAATACTCCATTTTCATCAATTATTCTCATTGTTATATACTGAAGAGGAGGATGACTGTATCTTGTATATTAAACCTCCCACGGGGCAGCTGAAGCAGGTGTCACAGGCTACTTGGAGCTGTGACATAAATGGGGTTTATCTAATCCTTCTGGCACATCAAATTTACTAAAAGATTTTGGAGAGAAAAATAAATGTATTAATCTGCTAACCATATAAAAGCATTTATTAAATATGCATACATACTTACATGTAATAGAGAATGCACAGCTCATTTAAAGTTTTTAGATAAAAGAGACATCAATGATATTCTCTCCAGTGGAATCCTGTAGTTCAAGTCCTTAGCCATTATCTCCCTCTCTCATCTCTCTGGACACATATTTATTTTGTACTCTGCCATTAGGAGTTCTAAAAGGAAAAAGTTTAAAGAGTCTTCTAAGCACTGTGTATGTACATGGGGTGGTGGTGGAAGACAGTAATAGATACAGTATTATACACTCCATTTTTTTCTTCTGTGATGATGCTAAGATTTATCTACTCAGACCAAATAATGTTCTGATCTACATTGACTTATCTGAGGGCAACATCAAGTTCCATTACCAATGTAAACAGAGGAAACGGAAATTGCATGGAGGGAAAAGATTGTATACTTTTTAAACATATGAATGCTGACAGATCTCCTTCTCTATTTTAATACAAAAAAGCCCACAGAACCCAGAGCTTAATATAGAACGATCTGAAACATGTTTGCCTTGGCAGGTGACAGTTTAATGTGTACCTTCTCTTGTTTGAAAGTTTTGTCCTACTGGGAACACACTGACTTACTTAATACTTAAACGTTAGCCATCTGTAGTGTCGTGTAACTATCCACTTCAGAGACTGCTCCATCTAAAAAGGTTTCCTTGACACGCAAACACCATGGGGGCTGTCACCTACTTCCCAGTCATTCTGATTAATTACTATCAGACTTTTTACTGTTAGACGAGTCTCTATTGGATTGTTAATTATTTGGATAGGTTCATATTTTATGTGTCCAGATCTTGTGTGTTATGTCTCATCTATATATATACACACATATATTGCATTACATATATAATATGTAATGTATATATAATGTTATATTTAATGTATCATTTCTATATATGTATTTCATTTGTTCCAAAAATCATTGTATATCATCTAAATTGCCCCTGGCATATCTTTAATAAGGATTTAATTATCAACGTTTCCAATAACATAGGTCAAGTTAGAAATACATCTGTTTTGCAAAATAGATTCCATAGAGCTATATTTACTTGGGGGTACCAATAGACTTAACTTTAAAAAAGGTACTATGCACAATTAATTTGAGGTGTGCTTATTAAAAGCAATTTGAAAATAATTACTATAGAATTTTAAATGTCTTTTGTTGCATTTTGTGTGACAGGTAATTAAAATGAGGATATAATATATAGAGGTTGCCAACCTTATTTAAAAGTAGGCCATCTCTAGATGAGTATCTTGATTGATGGATTAGAATTTGATAGGGTATATTTCAGGAAACATAAGATATTCAGAAAACACTAGCGAGTTCACACTTATACTTTGCAGCTAAAGATACTGTAAAAGCACCCTTGTTAATAATGTTTTAACTTCTGGTCCTGATAACTGTTCTCCCATCTTAACACATGCTCTTGGAAAACTCAAGTGACCTGTGTTGGGAATCTGCAGTTTTAATGCAGTATTTAGAAGCCAACTTATTTAACATTTAGTCAAGATAATTGAAATAATTTGTGCAGCTGATCAAATCAAATCTGTATTGAATACATGTTATCACAATATTGTATTATATAAATATTACATTATAATAAATGTAACTGATGTTTTCATGGTATTGACTCCAGGGACTCTAGGGCCATGATCACACTTAAAATATTTGTCTGGCTGTAGCCCTGACAGCAAATATATCTGGAATTTTAGCCTTTTTCATACTGTTAGCCACCCGACCCCCACACATAAAATTGTGTAAATCCAGAGCATAAGTCCACATAATTTTAACAAATCAGTCTCCCAAATTATTTTCTAGGAAATATCATCCTCTTCCCAGACTCTCTTTAAATAATTCTGCTTCTCAGATATCTTAATGGTTACAGGAATGTTATTTGCTGTGGGTTCTGATAATGAATGGTGTTCAGTGAGGACGCACGTGGGCTCATCATTACCTCAGTTACCATAGTTAGAGCTGTTGGCACCTTCTCCCATTCCAACAAAGCCCTGAGAACTCAACCAGCACTGCAGGTTCCCATGTGGCTCTCAGAGTCTTGGCTGCAGCAGATGTTACCATGGTGTGCTCAGTGAGGATGCTCCCACCTCAAGGGTATGCTTTCATATCGTGCCAAAATCTCATTGGGCCAAAGGCATAATTGCTGTTCAGAGCCCTCAGAATTCTAAACTCATGTCCTTTCTGAACTGTGTTAAAAGGATCCTACAGCATTACTCTCAGGTGCTTTCAATATAGTGCAGGGTGTTTACAATGCCTGATTTTAGTTTTCACTTTTAGTTCCTTCTCATTCTGGGTCTCAGATCGTGGGAGCTGAGCTAGAGGACAAATCTGAGAGACAAATACTTTGTGTAGCTCACTCCTACTCACCTCCTCCCATATGACTGGAAGCATAGTTCTCACATTCAACTTTTCCTTTGGGATCTTCTTTTCCTTGAAATAATTTACTTTCCAATTGTTTCCCAAGGCTGTCGCATACTCTGATCATGGATAACTGTGCCCTACCAGCCTTTGAGAGAAAATCAGGTAATCTGTGTTTGTGGGTGCTTACAGTTGGAAAGAAAAATTTATTTCAACATTAAAATGTGTTGTATCCTACGATGCTTTTCTTCTCTACTGCCACTAGAATTAAGTAGTGTGACCCATCTAAGGTAGGAATGTAAGGTTGAAAACAGAAGAATCTTGAAGACAATTTCTTTTCCTGCCAATTGCCAAGTCTAAGCTTGATGAAAAGTTACTGTATACAAAGCTAAGAAAAAGGAAGATGCCTTCGAAGAAAGACAGGTTGGGAAGTGACAAAGAAAGATTTCTCCAAGCTAAAAGAAAGTATAGTGGTTTCTCAGATCCATGAGGGTTTGCTATTCGAGAACAACTTTGTTGTAACACAAAAGTGGTGGCTCCATTCCAGGAAAAGAGCTAAATTGAACTTTAGGCATTGGAACTCTAAGCTATGGAAACATCATCTCGGTGACATTGAAGCTTCCAGATGGAAAGGGCTATGTGGGCATGGATAAAGGTCTTTCAGGGGTAACCAGGACAGGCCAAACACTGGGGGAGACAAATGTTTGTCTCCATTAATATTTCTGGTTGAATTAATGACCATGAGGGAGGGGGGAGCTCCAGTAATTACCAGACTTGAATTTCCCACCAATCTGGATAGTGGTAGCTTGGAGTGAATTTAATCTTATTTAAAGAAAACACATTTCTGAGGTAAGACTTGAACCTGCAAGCAAGGACAATTTCATTAACTTCCGAATGCAAAATAGAAACACTAAAAAATTTAATTAGCATCTATCTATGACCTCACGAAACTTACATTTGATCACTTGTAACACCTAACTGACATCTTCTAACACTGAGAGGCAGCCTCATATGTCAAGTGCCAAAACGGGCACAGAGTTTAAGAACGTTCAAATTTCAAAGCAGAACATATATTTGAGCATAACATGAGAGCAGTCTTCAGAGAAGACACGTGACTTCTGTTGGGCCATAAACAGTAGGCAGGTATGGATAACAGAGAAGGAAGGAAAGTATTTCCAAGGAGTCAAACAGTGTGAGCAGAACTGTGGGCAGGAAAGAGAATCACGTTTTCAGGTGAGAGTGCGGAGACCAGCCATCCTAACAGATAAGGATGGGGGGAGGGCAAAGGGACCCACTCAGGAAATTGTGAGGACATGATGCCAGGCCTTGGCACCTCATATTGCACCACACTCCCCAAACCTACCTTTGACAAGAGACTATTCTGTTCAGCACTTAAATGAATTAAATAAATGAGTT
Source organism: Lyroderma lyra (assembly GCA_004026885.1). Classification (NCBI taxonomy): domain Eukaryota; kingdom Metazoa; phylum Chordata; class Mammalia; order Chiroptera; family Megadermatidae; genus Lyroderma; species Lyroderma lyra. Next base: position 166,957 of record PVJL010002613.1, read on the forward strand.
AACAATCAAAATTTCCTTTCTTTGTTTTATACACAAAGTCTGTAATAAGCAATAGATACCATTCAGAAAGTAAATGAACTGCCCTGCTTTGTACTAGGTGACATCTATATTGAGTCTAATCTTCATTATAAACAGGCATAGATATTAGTGTCTCTATTTTACAGATGAGGAAACAAACCAAAAAAGGTTGAATGACTTACTTTAAATAAAATAAATTGCAAGTGCTAAGCTATGAGATATGAATCACAGCCAGCTCCACCACAGGCTAAGGGCTGTACATTTTATATTTTAACTACATCATGTTATCTGTAGCACTAACAACTCAATAGATGGTTTAATTGTATTTTGGCAATGCTGTCTATTAAAAAGAAAAGACCACTTTGTTTGTTTGTTTGTTTTAATTTCAGCTAGAATCATGTTTGAGAAACTTCAGGAATAAGATAAAATAAGGCTTTCTGTTGATATGGAAAAATAATCAAGATGGATGAAATTTACGTCAATTAACAAAACCCAATAAAATCACAAGAGTGATTTGCACTGTTTAGAGTCACAGGTTATTTTAAATTTAGTTTAATATCATCAAAAGGGGACAGAATCAGCTACTCTACAATGTGGATAACAAGGAAGGTAATAGAACATGACTAGTTTGCTGAATGATGCTCACCCCCCTCCCCAAGAGATATGTTCATCCAGAACCTGTGAATATTTCTTATTTGGATGTGTGACCTTATTGGGAAAAGGGTATTTGCAGATGTAATTAATTTAAGGTTATGGAGATGAAATCATCGTGGATTAGAGTGAACCCGATACCAATGAGAAGTGTCCTTGTAAGAGAAGAGAATGGGAGGAGGCAGGTCACAGAAAGGCCACGTGAAGGAGGCAGATTGGAGTCATGGTGCCCCAGGCTGATGAACCCCAGAGCCACCAGGATCTGGATCTGGCATAGAATTGATTCTCCCTCAAAGCCTCCAGAAGGGAAAAACTGTGCCAGCACCTTGATTTTGGATTTCTGATCTCCAGCACAGTGAGAGAAAATACATTTCTGTTGTTTTAAGTCACCCAGTTTACTGTGACTTGTATGGCAGCTCCAGGAAACTAATATAATGACAATAAGTAGTTTAAACCACAAATTCATTAGATTTCAAAGAACTGTTTTGCATGTCTGGCTTATTTCGCTTAGCATGATGATCTCTAGGTCCATCCATGTTGTTGTAAATGGTAGTAGTTCATCTTTTCTTACAGCTGGGTAATATTCCATTGTGTATATGTAATGATTCTAGTCTTTCACCACACTGAATAGTTTCCCCATGGACAAAGCAAACAAACAAATAAAACAAACTAAATAAAGAGAACAACATTGAATGGTGTATTGGGATTTAGCTGCCGTCTGTTTCTAGAACATTTTCCTTACGGAATTTTCTTATAAGCAAGAATGGGCCCTGTGAGGAAGTACCGGGGTGCTGTAATGGACTCTTTCCTGGTCATGGGAGGATTCTGTCCACTGTATCTGGAGCTTCATTTGAAGAACAAGTCGCCACATGCTAGAGAGGACAAAGATATATATTTACCCTGATCTGAGCTCGTACCTCATAAGGCTTTCATAACTCTTAATTTGTTAAACTTCAAGCATAAATACATTTCTATGAAGTAAAGATTGCCCTCATGCTCATGTGAAATGAATGTTTGATGATTCAGTTATAAATTGAACACATTTTTTAAAATGACCTACGAACAAAGCATGTGTTAAAAATTTAATTACTTATGTGATTTACTTTGTTTTCATAAGACTGATATTTTAATGGTTTTTTAAAACCATAGAAACACTTGATTATGAATCAACATAGAAAAAGAATTAGTAGTCTCATAAATTATAATGCCTATATTTAGAAATCGAGAACGACCAAATTCTGGAGTTCGTCCTTCAGTGCTGTATTTGTAGACTATAACGTCACTCTTAGAGAAACATGAATATTTTAATTATCTTAGCCATTTATTGAAAAGTTTTCTCCCCCTTCTCAATAGCACATATAACAGCTTTCTAAAATCCAAGCACGAGTAGATTTTCATATAGATAATAGAAAACAACTCTATCTGCTTCCATCTATTTTCTACTTTTAGGCTCACTAAAAACACTTAATTGACTCAAAGTCCACTCCCACGGAGGAAGACTTCTGCTGTCAGCCTGGTCAGAAATCACTGTTCTTTAAGCAGGTTTTATCGTGACATTACTTGCAAAAAACTTACCACGTGCTGCCATACATCATAGTGATTTACTGGTGTTTCTGCTCCCCTATAAAGGTAAAATCTACCTATTAAGCAGAGGTCGCAGGTCACTGTCATTTGATAGGTCAACTGGCAAGGAAGGGCCACGGGGCCATGTTGAGAAGGATCCAAACGCCACGTTCTGGTTCAGAAGGAAAAACACAACACGACACCCCGATCCATCAGGAACGTTTGGTACGCACCTGAGGGCCTCAACTCTTTTCGTCTTTCGAGGTAGGACCATATTGCGTTTATCTGTCTGTGTCCAATAGAGCCACAAGTGGGACCTGGCTTTATTTTCTATGAGCCTCTTTAATTAGCTCCAACATTAAAAAAAACACCAAAGTCTGCAAGAAATTCACCCAAACGAGCCATGCGTATGCGACTTGTCGCTCACGGAATCCTAAGCTCATCTTCTGTCGGTTGGCTGCAGACCTTATTTTAGCTCTCTCAGGTCCCTGGTCTGTCTGCGTTACAGTTCCTTTTCTTGATTTATACTATTTTGGATTTATCACTCGTTTCAAATTATTTAGCATGGAAAAACTTCCAAATGGATGTTTTCTTATTTCTCACACCGTGGTTATAAGCACAGAGGTCACACCCACTCCTGTCTCAGACACTGAGGCCCTAGGTGACGCCTTAGCACTGAGGCCCTAGGTGACTCCACAGGCAGAGTCCCATCATCCCCACATATTCAGGGAGGGTGAGATCTTGAACATCACCATCCATGCCTAAATAGTGCGGGACAGATATTTTAACTCACCTATTTTAAAATGCATACATACGACCATACACCACACAAAACCTCCCTGCTTTTTGTGAAAACTGTAATACTTTATACTCAGTTATTATATTAAATTAATGAAAACATTGGATCATCAGTCAATCACTACATTTTTAAGTAAAACATCTGGTATTGAAAAAACTTGAACTGACCTTGAAGTCTGTGGTTTTAAAAACCACTTAGGTATACTGTTTCAAAACATAATTTGACCTACAGAACAGTAAAAGGCCCTGGGTCTTTTTCCCCCCTGCTTTTATGTTTCAATTTGATGATAGCAATTTTTTTCAGCTGAATATATCTTTTGAATAAAGTCAAAAGAAAAACATCTTTGTATGGAGTCAAGATGTTCATGATTTTAAAAAGAAGAATAAAGTGTTTATTTTTTGTTTTCGTTTTACCTTTCCCTAGTCCTTCGTAAGTGATATTTGTGACCTGCAGGACCTATTGACTGAGAAGAAAACAATCCATTCACAAGCCTTAGGATATTTTACAGGGCACCAAGTGCCTTAGGATTGAGCACTAGCAGAGCATGGCAGGCTGATGTGTCTGCCTGTCAGTTTGTTGGAAGCTGTGGGAATGAGGAGGATGAAGACTAGAGTTCCCTAAGCAAGTGGGATGACTATATATATATATATATATATATATATATATATATATAGTAAAGAATCATAATAGAAAAATAAGAGAGTCATAATAGAAAAAAATTAGTTAAAACAGGAAGAAATGTGGAGATAAAATATACCCTGGCATAAAAAGATTTAAGTCTAGGATACTCAGCTTAGTTAAATGGAGATAAAAAGCTCCCAGTCCCATGAGATTTAGACAAACATTCTAGAAGGTGACAGGGTCGGGTTAAAGATCATGTCAAGGCGCAGTGGCTTGTGACCCCTAAGAGCTAAAAACACAAGGGTTTGAGCTTTAGTCTAAGCCAGGAAACTAAGCAAGAAATGGCTGGGATCTAGGCTTCCTATCTTGTAAAAGAATCATGGCACTAACCAGGGTGGTGCAGGAAATAAAGTTACTTGGGAAGGAAGGTTCAGGGTTGCTTTCTATGACTAGTGCCAATGGGAGCAATACCACAAGGTCAGTGTTGGGGTCTTTGAGAGAGAGCCTGTGAGGAGCCCTCTTCCTAAACCCCGTATACCAATGGTTAGGACACAGACTTTGGAGTCATATCTGGAGGTGAATTTTCTCTTTACTATTTAGTGGCTATTAAATTACAACAATGATTAACCCTTCCAAGTGACAGTTTCCTAAAATATGAATGATGGCTAATACTTCAGTGTTCTTCTGAGTATTATTTGACTACATACACTGGGAGTACCAAAAATATATACACATTTTAAGAGATGTTATCTTTGTATTACTTTTCAAAGTTGAATTGAATTAGGGTAGCAATGTGTAGTATGACGTTCACTCAAAAGATGGCATTAATCAAATGAATGCTAGCATCACCCTGTGACAGGCGGGACAGTCAAAGACAATGGTGGAAGCATGGTTGTCATTCAAGGAGTACAAGGCCATTTGCTAGGACAATGGAGAGGATGAAGAGGTACTGTTGAGTTTCCTCCATGTTCTCCTGACTTAACACCCCTTCACTTCTACCTCTGGGGGACCTTAAAGGATGCAGTGTACCATAAAAAACTCGGTACACTGGTGGTACTTTGGAAAGAAATTGAAATGGCTTGCACAGCGACGGAAGTAGACACTTTGGTCAACACTGCTCAAGCAACAGTTCACCATAATCAGAAGTGTCTAGATGCTGATAGTAACCACTTTGAGCATCTCTTGTAATTGCAGAAGTCAAACATGACTTGTGTTCATCTTTTGTTATTGGTATATATAGATTATTACAATTTTAATACAATATTTTCCTTTTCAAAAATGTCTACACACACACATTTTTAGTACCTTCTATATACATGAGGTCTGGAAAAAAATCTAGCCATAAATGCTTCTATTTTTCACATTACATGGCTGGATACTTTCTGGACAACCTATACACACACACACACGTATATATATATGTATGTATGTATGTGTATATATATATATACACACACACACGTATATATATATGTATGTATGTATGTGTATGTATATATATATATATACACACACACACACACACACAAATATTCATTCAAATATATGGCAAATTGCCTGGGGTATAATCAATAATCCCCCAAACAAGAATAAAACCACCCAGTATCTAAGAATTATTACTATTCTAGATGAAAAATCCAAGGATCAGAAATTTTAGGTAACTCACATAAGTCACCCAAGTAGTAAATGCTGGGCTAGAATTCATAATCCTATTTGCTTAACTCAAAACCTGCACCATTCTAACTGAAGCATACTGAATGGGGGTAAAATTCAGCCCAAATTCAAGGGCATAAAGTCAAATGAGTTCATTCTTGACCATATCAGCCACACGGCAACTTTATAATGATGAGCAAAAGTCCATAAACAAGACCTGCCGTCACTGTATGTCAACGTGGAAAGCATTAAAAAAAAAAAAAATCACTAACTTCTAAATTTTACTTGATATAGCCATTCAAGTGAATTAAAATAATCACTGGAGCATGTGGTGCTATTCGCGTGAAGATAATAATACGTATGATTTTGCTAATATACACAAGCCAAATGCTTTTCTCCAGTTCACACAGTGAGACAGAGTGAAGGGCCTGTTTCAAACATGTTGAAACAGCATTTGCAGGAACCAAGTCAAGACTTATAATGAAGCTCCTCGATGTCCTGTATACATTTAAAAACTCTACCCTTCACAATTCACTTTTCACGTATTATCACCTGCTACTTTTCTGACCCAGCTAGCCAGCCACAGAAAACAAACCTGGAACCCAAAGGAGTCAGTGAAGAGAGCATCACACGTTGTGGTACGTCTCTCTGGAGATTTTTAGCAGCTCTTACCTAAAGCCTAGTATTCACATATTTGTTCAAGTACAAATCACTCAAATGACAGCAAAAAGAGTTTTCTGTTTGAAAACCACAGCTAGGAGGCAGGTCCTGTAGCTCTTGAGATCCTTACTTTGATTTATGAAGACAGAAAAATAAGACAATACGAAAAATGCCATGCTAGTCAGAAACCAGTGAAGTGAGATCAGGAACAACACTTTGTTCTGATTAGCAGAAGGTCAGAACTAATCCTCTCTCTCGCCCTCATTGTGAAACCATCAGAGTGCAGTTTTGCAGGGGAATGATGAATCGGGGGTTGTCTTAGCTTGCTAGGTGCTGTAGATCTCATTTATTTTATTTTACAAGTCATTTGGCACAATGGTAATAATGACAATGAAACTGGATTCTCGCTACTTGAAAAGGCCTTCTACTGTTCATAAATGCTTTGGTCCATGCGTTCAGTTGTCAGGGGAAGCCCATTATCCAGTTACCACCTCTAGTTACAGTACCTTTAATTCGGTAATTTCAGTGGCACCATCAAACCCATGCATAATGAGTAGGATAAAAATTTGCCTCTACAGTGCTTTTTAGAAGTGTGAAAACGATCTCTTTGCCCAGAATATCTTGTCTACCTACATGGACAAAAATGGCTATTAAAGAGCCATTTTTTCCTTTTAAAACTCCATGTCCTTATATATTTTTTAAAAAGCAAATATTCTACTGTTCTGAGCCATTTACTCATTGATGTGAACTGTATTATGTCCTCCAGGAAAACTAGCAAAGATTTTTAGTCACACAAAGTGCAGGTGTCTATTCTCTATACCAGACGCCATACCCAGCATATTCTTATACAAATACACTTAATAAATTACTTTAGATAAAAAAATAAGTATCTGATTTTAGTGCACATAAGAAAAATAAATTGCAATATTTCAGATACCATGAGGTAAGAAACACTGATGGCAAATAAAGCAAGAATAGAGGGAACACAGGGACAATGAAAGCACTGTCATAGATTGTCAGCTGAGGAATAAATCTATCTTGGGCCTGGATGGGGTGAGAATGAGGATTACGAAAAGAGACATCAGAGGCTTAGGAAAGAAATGTGGGAAAAATACCCAAAACAGAAATTTGCAGTTCTACCTTAGAGTGCTCCTGAAGGAATGATTTATAGAATCATGCAAACGAAAGGTTTTCTCAGCAATCAACTCCACATTGACTATTTCAAGCACACATCTCTCTTCTCTAACCTGATCCCACTGTGGTATAGTTGATTTGGATTATTTTCAAAAGTATTCCTTCTAAGTTTCCCGATGAAATACGCTAATCACATTATGTCCCCTTGAAGTAAATGTGCTTTCCACGGTTCATTAAATCACCATGTCTCAAGCATAATTCGACTCCATCCTCGTGTACACTAAGCCACGCATTACTAAAGCACCATTCCTTTGGACTATTGCAAAATTTCATAAAGTTATATTTTCTTAAAGATATTTTGAGAAATGAGTTTGCTCAATTCAGATATGATGTTCCAAAGGTGCTGTTCAGCTTTAGAATCTTCAATTTATTTAACAATACTCATTTAAAGGTTGTTTAAATACAACTTTTAATCTGTCCACCCACCACATACTCACAAAATAGAAGTTAAGATGCCCTCACTTGCCACTGTTGACTCTGATGAGTTAATATTCTCAAAACTCACTATTGTGAATATTTGGGGCCAGTGAAAATGCATTTGCCTCAAAGGAGTTGAAACACAGCAGTAGCTGGTTAAACGGGGCTTCTGAGCTTTCTGCTTGGATAGCTCCATGCTCCATCTTTAAAAGGTGAGTGTTCAGAAACCTAAGACTCCTCTTAACCCCCAGGAGCCTTAAAATCATGAGATCCTGCAATACTGAAATGCTGAGGCTTCAAATGGATATCCAGGAAAGGTGTTTACAGGTGACATCGTTTATTGACAATCTACAGCACTATGGAATTCAGAAAATATTTTCTTTCTTTTCAGATTGAGCTCACAGTTTTACATCCCATGTCGTTTCATACGTATCTTAGCCTACTATTGACAGATTTGTCATAGTATGTCTTTTGGTAGAAATAATCCGCCTTGCCTTATCACCAACAAGGGAATATAAAAAAGATGGTATTTCAAAGTCCACATACACTTACTTATGCATCCACTCGGCAGGCCTTTATTGAATGTTGTGTACCATATGTCAAGCTGTGTTCTAGGTGTTGGTGACAAAGATGGGTACATGTCCTCTGCCAAAGGAGCGTACATACTATGGGAGGGAGATAGATGTTAAACTGCTGTACCAATAAATAAGTAATTTTAGAGGGTGATAAGGCTGGAAATGGGGAAAGTGTTCAAAGGCACCGTCTCTGAAGACAAGCTGCCGTTCGAACCGAGCTCTAATAACGGGAAGAAGTCGATCCTGAGATTTCGGGTCATGCAGCCCATGGAACAGCCACGGTGGACAGGGGCAGCCATCATCAATGGAAGAGGAATGAGAAGGAAAAAGGTAGGAGACGAGCCGGAGAGGACAGAGAATGGTGGGAAGGCGGAAGTACAGCCTTGTGAGATTTAAACCGATTCTGGTTCTGATTTTCAAAAGATCACTCTGGTTCCTATTTGAGAGTGGTCCGGCCTATTCCAGTTGGGCTGCTAGAGCAGAATACCATAGAGTGGGTGGCTTACGAAGAACAGAAATTCATTTCTCACAGTTTGGGAGGCTAAAAATTCAAGATCAAGGAGTGAGCAGATTTGGTGTTTGATAAGAACCTCCTTGGTTCACAGATAACCATTTTCTCACTGTGTCTTCACTTGGTTAAATACGGTAAAAAGCTCTCTGAGGTCTCTGTTATACGGGCACAGATCTGACTCATGAGGGCTCCATCCCCACAACCTAATTATCCCCCCAAAACCCCACCTCCTCCACCACATTGTCGGGGTAAAATTTTAGCATATGGATTTTTGGGAGATGTTAACACTTGGGTCCGTTACATGGTTCTAGTGGTCCAAGGGTGGAATCAGGGATACTGGTATTTTACTTCCTAAATCTTTATAGTTTCAAGCATTGCTTCTTACTTCTTCTTTGATGCGTGACTTTTTCTGGCTGTGTAAGTGCACAACATCACTGCTCTCTTCTACTCTATGTAGAAAGAGAAACCCACCCTGCTCTTCTCACAGGTTCGAGGTTGGGGTGACAACGACGGGCGAATAAATTCTCCCAGGTCCATTTGCCATGAGCTTTGTGCATGACTTCCAGGCAAGAATAACCGTCAGAACACAGATTTTTGTTTCTATCTCTTACTTTCTGAGGCAGGGCGGTAAGGTGGAAATAACAAGATTTCAGAGTCTGCTCTCCATCACTTATTAGTTGCATGATTTTTTAGAAATTCAGTTAACATGTCTAGACCTTGGGTTCCTCCTCTTCAAAGGGAATACACTACTGTGTAGAATCAAGTGAGACACTGCATATGACAGTGCTTTATAAATTTTAAAGCACCACATAAATGTTAGGCATGTTGATAGATGAGTTTCTAGGTTGACCTCAGTAGTTCACAGGATAGAAATGAAAGTATATTAAGATGCATTGTCATACATAAAATTGAGACCCCACGGCTAAACTCCCACCTTAGTTCTGGAATCCCTGCCACACCCCAAAGCCAAGGCAGAAGTAGACACTAGAAAGGGAAGGAGATACCACTCTCCTTCCCTTAAAAGAAAAAGTTGGTACGGGAATTGAAGGTTTATGTAGTCCAGGGTTAGGCAAATATTTTTTGAAGGGGCAGAGAGTAGGTGTTTTAGGCTTGGCTGGCTATGCTGTCTCTACTGCAACCACTTGTCTCTGCTCTTGCAGCATGAATGCTGCAATAGACTTTTGTAAAAGAAAAAAAATGAACATAACTGTGTTCCAATATAATATTATTTGTGGATACTGAAATTTGAATTTCCTATAATTTTCATAGGTCCAAAAATAGTCTCCTTTTAATTTTTTTCCAACCATTTGAAAATGTAAAAATAATTCTTAGCTTGTGGGCCATACGCACATCAGTGGTGGGCTGGATTTGGTTCAAGGGCCATAGTTGGCCAACTCCTGATATAGCTCATTCCTCTCTGTCCTCAATTAACTGTGACAGACAACTCTAAAAAACTACCTGCTAATTTATCTGTTAGGAATACTTAAGAAGATCGGATAATTAAAAATTTGCAGTGAGATAACGTCATTTAAAAAACAGATAATGAAAGCACTCTACTTATACAGAGAATTTTAAAAAGAACGTTAGTAAGAGGATGATTTATAAATGCAAATGAAGACTTAACACTGGACCTCCACTGATAAGAATGTCCAGTTAGATTAGGAAGTTTGCTAAATGACACATGTAAGTTTATAAAACATAAATAGAGCTTCATTTGTGGAACACACAGACTGTGTTGTTATGCACAGACCGACCAAGCTCCTTGTTGTTAAGAATTCTGTCAGATTAAATCAACCTGCAAAGATATAATTGTGACATCTTGTTCTAGTTGGTACAATGTGTGCCACTGTAGTCATTATCTCAAAGCTCTTTCACTCTGAGGAGCATCAGTGTTCAATTATATTCTTTTATGAGACCTCATTTGTGGACATCATCCTCTTTCAGAATTGGCTTTGCTCAGGAAAAGTAGGTCATTATTTTTTAAGACTCTCCCCAACAGTCCTGAACATTAGGGCTCTCAGCAGTATCCTTTTAAATTGGGCATCTTATGGAACCAAAACTCCAGGTTCTTGATCCAAGTTTTTTAGCACTAAGTGGACAGATAAAGTCACTTCCCAATTCCTACAGGCCTGCATTGTCCTCAACAAGATGATGGCAAGTTCATGGTCTATTCAGTGTAGCAGATGGGTCATATTCTTCAAAACAAATGGAGGGGAGGCAATATTTTATGCTTATATTACAAATAAAATGCTGAAATTAAGAGTAATTTGAGAATAATTTCTAAGATTCTCTGTGAGGAGAGGAATTGTAGTTAACACATAAAGTGAGGGTTGCTAAAGACCGGAGGATGACAACCTACAACCCATGGGCTGAACCCCACACATTGCCTGGCTTAGTAAATACATTCATACTCGAGCAGAGTCATGCTCATTTGTTTATGTAATGCCTATGGCTGCTTCCTTGCTACAAAGGCAGAGTTGAGTAGTTGCAACAGAGATCTATGGCCTGCGAAATGGAAAATATTTCCTGGTTCTTTACAGGAAACTTTGCTGACCCCTGCTTAAGACTGTCACAGTTACAAATTTTAACACGTAAGTGCATTCCAGTCAGCATTTTCGGACAACACTCTAGGGTTTTGCCAGAACTAAATTCTGGCCTGCTATTTTCAACTTAAAATAAGATATGGTGTCCAGAAAGCTTTTGCTCCCCTTTGTTCATCTAAATTAACAGTATCTAGCAACAAGTACTATACATTCTATCGGTATTTCAAAGAAAACCCAAGTAAAGTTCTTTCTGGGTACATGCAAGGGTGTGTGTGTGTAGGGGGGGTGGGTGGGTGTGTGTGTTGCAATAGGAGGTATACACACATGCCATCAAACATAACACATACCTGCAGAGGCCTGACAGTTTATAGATAAACATCAAACTTGGGAGGAAATGATGCTTCAAAACTAAGAAATTCTTCAGCTGATTTACGAAGGAACCAGTATACCCATTCCCTTATGTTGAACATCTTTCTTAAAATAACTTTAGAATAGAGATCATGGTATGTACTAAGCTTGTCCACATGTCCAAACTGGTGTGAGGGCAGACTCAGAAGAAGGGTGCTATGGATGCTCATGAACATATCTTGTAGATAAGTTAGCCAACTGCCGTGCCCGTCCATGGGAGATGGTCGCCGCATACTACAATGCACTTAGAGGAAATGACCTGGTTCAATAGAATGCCACATTCAAAAAAGAAACTAAAAATCTTCTTCTACTATATTCAAATACAATTGTTTTCCTTCACTTTCCCAGAATTATTTTACATGCATACATTGTTGAAAAGTGCCACCTGCACCCTCTGTCCCAGTCAGCACACAGCGGAAAAGGAGGACTTCATGGCCAGTTATTGAAAAACTAGTTTAAAGACTGGATGTATGAGATTTTTAGAGTTCCCCAAATGTGGTTCTATTTCTAAAAGAAACTTTTCCTAACACCAATACCAAGTTAAACACCGTGGTCAGATATAACACAAGGAAATAAAGGAACATATAAGCATCTTTTATAGAAATTATGATTTTTAGGGTGTGTATTATTTTCTTGCAAGGCCAAAAGTAATCCAAATACCCATCACCTACCCCACTGAATACTTTCCATTAATTATTATTTAGTTATAAAGATCTTCTGGGAAGTGAACAAGGGCTCACTATGTGCAATGGCAGCTGGAGTTCCCTTCTTTTCACACCTGTATGATATCATCAGTCATATTCACTCTGCAGTAGTACGTTATTCCTTGGGTGCTCCCAGAATTCATCTGACAATTTTTTTCTAGGATCCAAACCATAACTTCACACTTCCTCCAGAGACTATAATGAGAGGTACAGATAAAAATCCAGGGGACTGGGACTGACTAAAAACAAAAAACAAAATCAGCAAATATGCCACTGTACTTCCTCATTTCCCAACATACAAAATTAATTCTTCCCAATAATTTCCTACAAATAGAAGGAATGAATACATTACTAGAACATGAAAATCTAGAGAAATATAAGTTTAATTACCCAGACCTAAAGAAGTGAGAAATTTGGGGAATAATATTAAATATATTCTAAAATTATATAAGGCAGTATGAGAAAATATGTATTATAAATTTGAGCAGAATGTAATAATCCTCACAGTGATAACTAAAATAATAATTAAGCATGAAGATTTTTATCACTTTATTTAAGAATAATGAAGTATTTTGTTGAAAATTTCTAGCAGTATTTTATTTATACAACAAGGAGCAATAAATAAAATAGTTTTGTTTAAAGCAATGAATTTGATAGGAAAATAGTGCATTTCCTCATACTTAAAACCTTTCTATTTCTCTTTTTGGATATCAATATACAACTCAAGAGTCTGGCCTAACTCTCAGTTAAATATCAAAGTGGTGCGTGTATTTTTTAAAACTATTTAATTCTTATTTGGATTATAAAAAAATTGCATAATGAACACTTTGACATTTTAATTTAACTATAGGTTAAATTAAATTTGGTTGAGTGATTTTCAATTGTTTATATTCATATTAAAGTTATACCTTTTTCTTGTTAATCCTTGCAAAGTAAGCACTATGAGAGATTACCAAGAATTTCATGAAGAAACTAGTTTTCAACTCACTTATTTTTTATTCTTTTTGGGCAGAATGCAAGTGGCCAACTTAATATGTATGGATGGAAGTGATATGTACCATTGTTAGGCTTTTCCCATAAAACCTTTCCACATTCAATTCTACATTCTTTCCTCTCCCAGGTGACTTTGGAAGCTATCTGTCGATCATGCTAGACCTAAAAGGTGGAATGGAGTCAGCTACCTGAAACATGAAAAGCCACCTAGCAACCAGGATAACGTCTCTGAACTTTAAGTGAGCAAACAATAAATCATTGATAATTGGGAGTGTATTAGAACAGCTAGCATCAATATAAGGTTGAGCCATTTTAAACGTGATTCAGAATTATTTTTTAAGTCTGGATACTAACAGGTCCATAGAAATACTGGATGAAAGTTATTTATTAATAATTTCCACAAAGTAACTCAAGTCACAGGGAAAAGTCCATTTTCCTATGACCGGCTAGCCAGCTTTGATATAAGGAATTTGAATAATTTGAGAATAAAAATAACATAGAAATAAAACAAAACTCAAGGACTCACTTGCATTATCCTTCCAAGGTAGAAATATATGAGGAGAAATTCCAGTCACTCAGTTATTTACAGACTCTACTTATGCAGAAGGTGCCAAAAATGTATATACATTTTAAGAAAGGGAAAAATCTATTAAAATTGTATTACTCAATATATACCAATAACCAAAGATGAATACAAGTCACGTTTGACCTCTGCAATTCCAAGAGGTGCTCCAAGTGGGTACCATCAGTGTCCAGACACTTCCAGTTACGATGAACTACTGCTTGAGCAACACTGACCAAGGTGTCCGCTTGTATCACTGCACCTGCCCTTTCGATTTCTTCCCACAGGACCGCCAGTGCAGCCAGTTTCCTAGGGTACACCACATCCTTTAAGGTCCCCCAGAGGTGGAAGTCAAGGGGTATTTGTTAAGTCAGGAGAACGTGAGGGAAACTCAAACAACATTCTTGAATTTCAAACACCACTTCAAAATGGTCTTGAACAACAACCATTTTGCCATTTCCTTTAACTGTCCTGCCTGTCACATGGTGATGCCAGAATTCATTTGATTAACGCCATCTTTTGAGTGAACGTCATACTACATATTGCTACTGTAATTCAATTCAACTTCGAAATGTAACAGATAACATCCCTTAAAATGTGTATGCATTTTTTGGCACCCCTGGTACATGACTCTCAGTATCTTATTGTCTCTTACTTCTCATGTTTAGACCCCAGGAAGAAACTAACTTTTAAAGGAATGACTTCCAATTCTATATAACTTCTGCCTCACAGTTAACCTATGTAACTGTGTATAACTGGCTTTCTTAATTAAAGGTAGTGACCATGGGGGAAGAAGGAAGAAAAAAATCACAAATACCCATATTGAGTCCAGCTCCACGACCCCGCCCACTATTCTATTCATGGACGAAAATACACCTCCCTGGACGTGCCAGCATCATTCTCCCCCCTTCGTAGTTATCAAAAGAAGTAAAAGTAATAGAAAGCTGCCTCTCAGCAAATTTAGGTTGGTATTATGCAAAACAGTGACATACTATGCCCCTAGATCCCTTTGGTGCATCTGAAGTGGAATTATCACATGCACTTGATAACTTTTGGGATGATACTCAACCCATAGCCTACTGACTCTGAAAATGCCCTTCCCAGTCAAAAGAGGGTTGTCTCCAGGACTCACACACGCACACTGTGACTCCACTCCTGGCCACTGTCAATTGGATCAGTTAGCCAGGTAAGATTCTCCCTACAGGAATTCTGGGATTTTGATACAGCAATAACAGTGTGTCTAGGCTGTCACTAGACAGGGTGGCATGTGAACTATAGTGTCCAAATGGAACGTGGTGCCAGTCTTTAAAGGAGAATGATTCAGTCCTAGAGCTGAGGGAATCTTAGGAGGAGAGAAAGACAGATTCTGAGACAGACACAAAGAGAGAGACAGAAAATGAATAATAAGTGAGAGAGACCTTAGGTCACACGTGGCTTTCCTCTTCCTGCCATGAACCCGCCTCTGGAACATGTTTAGCTTCTGGATTAGCCCAGAATAAAGGTGCAAGTGAATGGCACAGTCAAGGCTCCCAGTACAGGCCTAGTCTGGTTAGTCCTAAATTATGCCTTTAATAAGCCTTTGTCCTTCAACTTCCCCTCCCCAATTTTCATAATATCTTTTCCTCTGCTTTACTCATTTTTTAGCAAATCATTTTGTACTTATCTGTAAAGATCTGGATCAAGTGCCACCTCTTCTGTGAAGTTTTCTCAAATTCTTTCTGTTAGACGAAGTTAGTCATTTCTGCACCTGTGTTTTCATAGTACTTTCCACATTCCTGAATTATAACTATTTGCTTATGCAACTCTCATCCCTCAAACTGGAAGTGCATGCGAGTGGAAGTGTAATATACTTTTCTTGGAATCTCTGGCAGTGTCTGGCACATAGTATACTCTCAATAAATATTCATTAAATGAATGAATCAAGGCCCCCAACATAGTTGGTGTAAGTTCCTCAATGATATCTTAGAACAATAAGACACTCCTAAAATGCTGTGTGCACTGTCAATATTTTGAAGAGAACCTGTCCCTTCTAAGGACTCTGCCTCTTTGATACTTGTCCACACTCATCTTAAGGCTGGATCATTCTAGAAAACTTATTATTTTATAATTAACATATTATTCATGAGTAGTGATTCAATCCTGCTTAGAGTGAGAGTTCATTAGCAAATGAGGCTTTTACATTCTCAAAATCACTCCGAGAATGTGTTTGCACTTCGAGAAATTACGTAGAGAAATTAATTTGAAAAGCTTCAAAAATCACTGCGATTTAGATCTATTAGCAGGCAGCAGTCTATTCTATTGTTCAAAACTAACAAGGTATAATAGTTGTACCATGAAGCATTAGGCTAATTTGAAGAAAAGTATAGATTATAATACAGATTTTTTAAGAGACCCAGATAAGTTTAAAGCATCTTATCAGAAACAATGAATGACAGAACTTAAGTCTCTTAAGTCAGTCATGTACCTCTGCCACATTGGAATCAAGATTTTCAGTCTCACTTCTCTTAATCCAGGTGGTGGATACTTAACCAAAATCCATGTGTAGCATGCATGGATGGAGGTCTGTGCTTTCTTCTTGTTTCAAAGACTACTGACTCACCAGACTTTGTTATTATCTACAAGGAGAAAAAGAAACAAAAACAAAGGAACTTTGTTTTCTACATTTATCTTTTTGTCTGTTTCTTCCTCTTGTGTATATATATATATACTTTGTGTATATAAGTTTGTGTGTGTGTGTGTGTGTGTGTATGCTGTCTAGAAAAAACCCAGCCATAAATGCCCCTGTTTTTCATATTACATGGCTGGATACTTTCTGGACAGCCCTTGTATATATGTATACATATGTATGCACACACATATATATGTATAAATATATAAAAAGTACACACACACACACACACACACACACACACACATAAATTCAAAAGAGCTTTTTCTGTTTTTTTCCCTTCAACCTTTCATAAGGTGAAGTTTCATCAAACCCTATCATGTGACTCTCCAGGAATGTCACTGAACAGGTCTGACTCATCGTCTGGGAATTTTAAAAAGGCATGTGCTTCCATGAGAGTTAATACTTTAATACTTAAAAACACACATAGACACAAATTGGCAGTGAGAGAGAGAAAAAAACAGAAGAAAACACAAGTGAAACTTTTACTTGGCACGAACACTCGGGTCAGACACTGGCCACTCAATATTTCACAGTTAATTACCAGGTGGAATTACCTTTCCCGTGAAGGTGGTGACTCTGTGCTCAGGGGACAGAGGCAGTAAATCTACAGTTTATATCATGAAGTTAGCCAGGCTGGATTCAACAGTGAAAGCAACTGCCCCTGAAATAGTTGACCCCAGTTCCCCTCTGAGATAGGAAGTTACTTCCGAACTAAGGGTGGCTTCTGCCCACTAGTGGTCAGATGGCAGAGCTGGGACCCAGATACTCCCTGGAGGATTTCATGCCAAGTTCTGTCTGGATGGGTATGGGTATTTATTGGTCACCCAGCCGAATTTTCGAGCAGGAATTTGGGGAGATTTCAAATCAGAAAGAAATTAGAAAGACTAACACAGTCTAAGTCAAATTCAAGTGTAAGTTTCCATTTGCAAAAGTTACTTAAAACTCTTATTGATGATGAGGAAGCTTTGCAATTAGAACTGAGCTTTCAAACCTATTACCAAATGATCAATTGTGTCAATAACACCTACTACAAACTGAGAACTTCTCTTTCTTCTTATATCTGCTTAGAATACCACATTGGGATACTGTCCTGTTTGAATATCACTGAATGGTCTCCCATGGCCAAAGGAATTAATTTGAAAACCTTAGGTTAAACTTTAAACTCTTGCGCTAATTGGTCCCAACCTATATTTTAATTATTCTCTCCATTAAGTCCCTAAACAAAAATCCGTATTCTACTAAACTCAATGAAACACTGTTCTCAGCAGAAATTTTGCTCTTTGTCCTTCATGCTTTGCTCATGATTGCCCACTTGAACTATCTACCATGTTCTAATATCTACCTATGCAAACATTACCTCTGATTCAGTTAATTCCAATATCATCAACAAACTAAAATTTCTACCACAGCATACTAATTTTGTAAAACTTGCTATAGCTTACTTTCATTGTCACATTTATATTTCAAATAATCATTAGATACACATAGGCCTTTTCTATAAAGATTATGTCTAGTCTTTCTCACCTTCCTTATGTTTAGCGAAGTTATTTTACTTATACTAGTGTACTTACAGATATTTCTTGAAAATAAAACACAGAAATTAATCAGTGGTTTAATTTCCAAATCAAGATTCAAATCTAGCAGATTTTTTTGTGGTCCCAGGCAATGTGACAAATCCACGCTTCCATGAGTTTAGTTTTGTCTGTCACCTCTAAAAATTTCAATCTTATGTTATGTTATGGGTGATGTATTGATGCCCTAGTAAAGCATAAATTTTCTTTAACCTTCACATGAGCATTAGATTTTGTGACATGCAAACTGTCTTCATTTTAACATCTTTTCAAAAAAATTGATCCGATGAACACTTATACATGTTTTTAAAATAGCATGATGTCTGTTAGAAATTTTAATAAAGTTGACATTTTCCTTTTAATTTTAACACCTGGTTTCTCTAACCACTTTAACCTATAGCTCAAATACTGAGTCAAAGAGAGCTTTGGTTCACACTTTTACTCATTTAACATGTTTTGTTTTTAAACTTCCTCTGAGAGTTTACCTTTGTCTCATTTCATAATTGTTCAAATTAAATGACCTGTCAATGTTTCCTCTCTCTAATATTTGCCTTTCCTAATTTAAAGAAAAGTCCAAGTCATTAACAAAGAAACATATTTCAAAACCATTTCGTCTTTCTCTTAGAATTTTCTCCTTAAAATGAGTTTGCCTTTTTTATCATCATGTAACACATTAAAAGAGCTCTGCCCAGAAAAAATTCCCACAATTTGGTTCTTTGCGAATATAAAGTGGTATACATCTATTTATTTGCTTGTTTTATTTTGTTTTTCTTTTTTAATTGCGTTGTAAAATTGTCTATTATCTATCTATTCCTTTCTTTTAAAGTCAATTCTTTTTCCCTTAAAATCAATGCAACCCATTGTAATCTGCCTGAAATTGAAGTTGTCCCCCCAAAATGCCACCAGATCCAAGTTATCCTGTCAATTTCTTCAGGAACTTTACCTTATGATCATTTAAGTTTCAAAATCCAAACTTGGAACAAAAGAATGCCACCTTTCCTAAGTTTGATTATACAAGGGCTGCCTAGAAAAACATGCCTCTATTTCTGTATTACATGGCTGGATACTTTCCGGACAGCCCTTGTACTTCCGTCAAATAGGTTCACTAGAAAATGCAACAAAGTAAACAATCAGGCTCGGAAGGGCCAAGAATTAAGCCATTGTACTTTTTAATCTCTCTATAATACCATCAGAAATCACACTTCAGACATGAGAGAAGAGAGGCAACTGAAAAACAGAGACTAGTTGATAATGTAATATGGAGGTGAAGAAGTTTTTGTCATTCAATTGTTTAAAGAACTTACCATTTTGTTATTGCACAACAAAGTGTTTTCAAAAGTAATGCAATTCTTCTTTCATTCAAGAAATCATTTATTTAACATCAGTTATGTTCTGGGCCACGTGGGAGGTTCTGGTAGAACCATGTGGGGCAGATGCTCTGGAATATCTGTCATCAGTCACAGCTGTGATTTTCTGCAGGCTAAGGGATGCTGTGTGTAGAGCTTTGTTATAGTATCTACTATGACCATGCCAATAGCCAATTACTACATATTATTTTCTAAATCATTAATTTTTATCCATTTACTTACTGACAAGGTCCATCATTGACTGAAATATGGTATAGCCACTGAGAAAAACAAAAACACTTGGATAATTGACATGTACACGAGCATTTATCATTGGTGTGTATGTCATCCATTATAACCACTCAGAAAGAAGACAGAAAAAAATACACAAAACAAAAAAGATTATAAAAATAGAAATGATATTTAAAAGAAAACAGCATAAGATTTTTCATGATACAAATGTATAAAAAATCTCATCTTTCAAGTACATTGGTGGCCCAGGAAACTGGGAGCAATTTGAAGGCTACTATCTTTCGGAAATATTTTATGAAGTTATCTATCTTAACATGTTGGTATCAAAAGCAATAAAGTATCTGTGCAGAAATTTTCCTTCAGGCATTTATTTTTCCAATCCACAAATTAAATAATAATGTGACTCAAAAAGAAACAGTGGGTGACAGATAAGGGCTGCCAGAAATGAATATAGTATGTCAGAGATGAAGGTAAAAGTAAAAATTTCACCTTATTTTTATATACAGGCCAGAGCAACAGGGTTCCGTTATCACCAGGGCTGTATGTCTTCCCTTTTAAATAAATGTTTACATAAGATTTTTGGTGCACATATAGATACATCTACATGCTATGACAATTGTGGAATGCAATATTAGAGATAAGCTCTTCAACTTTTTAGGATACTTATTTTGTTTTGGTCACATGAACTATACTTCCAAAGAGGCACTAGAAGATAGTTTTAAATGTCTTCTTCTGTTGATTTTGTCGACAGAGAGAATTTCTTAACTACCTGGAGAAAAACCATAGAAGTATAAAGCTGAAAGAGAATTTGTATATCATTTAATTCAATCCTCTATTTTACAAATGGGGAAATTTGGGACTAGGATGTTTCTGTGACTTTTTCAGGGTCATATAGCTAGCTGTAAAAAAGCACAGATAGAACAGATTTCCTTTGGGTCACAATCTTACATGGTTTCTGTAACACCACATTTCCTCCCTGATATTGTGGTGGTAATGATGTTCAACTTCGTATTTGGTAAAAAAGGTTTTATGTAATGTTCATTGATAATGCATTGATTACTATAACCTAAGACTATGGCTTCCAGATCAAGTTCAATCACGAATTCTAACAAATCTTCAGTGGCTGGTAGTCTCTGGGATAAACGGAAGCAGTATAGGTTAAAGAGAGGGACAGAGGCTACCATACCGCCTTAGCACAAGAGTCTATAACAAATTACATAGCTGGATGGCGTAGACAACAAACATTTACTTGTCACAGTTCTGCATGCTGGGAGGTCCAAGATCATGGTGCCAGCCCACTTGGTTCCTGGTGAGAATCCGCTTTCTGGGTTGCAGACAAGAGATCTTGTATTTTCACAAGGCAGAGAGAGAGAGAGAGAGAGAAATAGCTCATACCTCTCTTCCTCTTCTGATAAGGGTACTAATTCCGTCATGAGGGCCCCAGCCTCATGATCTCATCTAACCATTCTTTTCTCCCAAAGGGTCCACCTCCAAATACTGTCACACTGGGGACTGGGCATACAATATACAAGTGTTGGGAGGAACACAAATATTACACCATAGTAGTGCCCATAAGAGAAAAGTTCCAGCAGAGGCCTAATTCAGGTGCTAACAGATATGGGAAAATGCTTACATACAAAAGTATTGTGAATTGGTACAAAAGTCATACATTCCTGTGAAAACACTTCCAGCACTCTATCACAAAGCAAACACAGCTGTGGATTCATAATGGGTAAGAGAACTTTCTTTTCTCTATTGTCAAAACTTTTAAATGCATACATTTAGAATGTTCTGTTTTTTAAAAATAATTGCTATCTATTTTTTTCTGAGTGGAAAGTAATATGTGCTTTCTGCAAATGTTTGAGAACCTAGACAGAGAAAAAAAATCAC